>LPNX010135357.1:67216-83968 GCA_001517045.1 Pseudotsuga menziesii | reverse complement strand
ATGCTAGAAAATTTATTACAATTCCCTCATGGGGTATGAACATGTGATATAGTACAACAAGCACTTCCCAGAAGTACTTCCAAAGGTCTTTTTGAAGTCCATACAAGTTAGCCCTGTCCAATTCACCGGGTTCACTTGATAAAAAACACTAAGTACAACTTAGGTGGTAACATCTCCTAGCATCTTCATTTCTTTTTCTAGTTTCTTCCTCCTCTGCCTTTTCTTGTTCGTCATGTCCTTTTTCACCTTTGGTGGTGATTTTCTTCTTAAGCCTTCTTCTTAAGGATGATATATTTTGTGCACTACAAAAAATGGATTCCTCTCTATCCCAATGGCTCATGAATTCAAAATGTACATTCGCCTCTCTGCACTGCTCTCCACTTTATTTCAGGAATCATTCCCGTGGAAACACATTTCCCCAAAATGGAATTTCCCCAATTCTTCCACCAATTCGTCAGCTTTCTTCACCCTAGTAAAATTGTAGCTTCCCAACCTTAATGGAAAAGGAGGGTAAGCTGCTTTCTTGTGTTCAAACAGAAAGCTCCCTATGCCATCTAAAAATACTTGTCTAACTGCCTCTTTGTGGACTACATAGTCAGTGACATACTTAGGAAGTAGTGAGGGTGCTCTAGAGCATACAAACATTCTGAAATATAATCCATCCTCTGTCAGATAGTAGTCTGCGTATTCCTCAATCACCTGCAATGCCTCCTCCGACATGTAGTTACACTCTTTCAAGAAAATCAAGGTATACAATGGCATAATGAAGTGCTCACACACTTCCCTATAGTGACTGTGGTATTTGTGTTCCCACAGTGGCTTGTATGCTGAGTAGACTGGTGTTCTCTCCCGGTCCCAGATACACCTCATATTGGGGAAAGGTTGGTTGCATAGTATGCAAGCAATCAGTATAGAGCTCATGTAGAACTCTGATCTCTTCTGGGACACCCCTCCTAATGCTAATGCAATGCAGGCTGAGAGGCTGTTGGACACAATGTTTGCCCAGTTGAACACTGTCCCCTGTGTTGCAACATAGAAAATGATAGGGACCCACTCTAACTTGAAGCTTTTATTGTGGACTCTCCTGAAAATCTTGTTCAGCATCAGGGCTATGAACCTGTAAGGGGTTCTTAGATTTACAGTGTCATATTCCCTGGTCAGCCTAGTTCTAAAGTTCTTTCCAGGAATCAGCATCCTCTTCAGCGTCTCGACTAGGTCCATCTTAATTGCCTTTAGCCAGTCTTCAATCAAGTACACCTGTGCTTGTGGTAAGTGGTAGGCCAGTGCCACATACCCAGGGATATAAGCAACATAACCCTGTTTGTCAACATTTGCCAGAATCATGGTGGTTACATCTTTCGTGGGTAGAATCCACCCAATCACCTCTAAGCATGGAAAAAGATCAGCTCTAGTAGCAATTTTCATCAATGCAGATCTCTCTATATTGGCATAGATGGTTTCTTCTTCAAAACCTATGTCATGTACTTCTTGGCGGGTTATTAATCTATAAATTCCCCCCCATTGATATTTGGGTTCCATACCCACTATGCATTTGGTGTCCTCGTAGGTGTATTCAACTTTGGTAACGACTTCGACTTCGGGTTCCTCTTCTACTACGGGAGCCTTCTTCTTCTGACGTTTAGACATCTTGAATTCTGAGGAATTTCCCTGTCATATACAGGAATTTCTTTTAGGTTCTGTTGGGTCATTTCTATATAACATTAAAAAATGGAGACAATAGTATAAGCATTTTACCTCATCTATGCTAAACATGAGTGCAGCTATGAAGAATAAACAACAATGCTCAAAAAACCAAGTGTTCCCGCATAAAATTAATCTGCCGAAAAGGCTAAAACCAGCTCTCAACCAACATTCATATATTTAACTTAGAATATCATGGCCTTTCAAGAACAACGAATATCACCCTCCTCTCGTCAACACGAACACAGTCCTAAAACCCCCTCTCGGCGCCACGACCTAAATGCTACGCAGAAAAAAAAGGCACCTGATCTCAAGTGAGGACACTGCAAGTGGTAGCACACTTAACTCCTAGAATATAAGGGGATTCTACTTGCTCTAAAAATGCTCACCTCATGGCCTAACTAGATAATGGATTTTAAAACCTAAACCGATCTGGGGTTCGTATTTGAACGAAACAATTTCACCGCTGCGACCCTAGTACAAAACTAGGGCGACCAACCCAGCATCTCGTAAGAAAACCATGAAATCCCTCCCCGGATGGCCACATGTAGACTAGGGGAAACTGGTGCAGACAGCATAATGGTCGTTTGCACTGGCTTCCCCAGCAATCGAGTGCGATTTGCAAAACCATAACGGCCACAAAAAACCACAAACACCCCCCCCCCACTGGACTGCCAGACCTTCTACCTAGAACATATATACATGCTGAGATGGGAAAACCTAGGTAACCACTAACCGCAGAGGTGACGAACCGCCATAGGACAAAAAAAATAGTTCGACCAATCAAACGGAATGGTAAAATGGTCATAAGGGCCTACCTGGCACTGTTTTTTGCGACTAGTGGAGGAAAACTGGTAAACTTCCACGGCGGAGCCACCTAGGATAAAAGGTACCGATAGTGAAAGCCTTGTTCTACTCGAGCGAAAACGACAGCATAGAGAAATCACCCAAAATACATTAAAATAATAAACCCCCAAACCCAAAATATATACGTCGCGGTCAACATGCAATTGGCGGGAAAAATAAGATCATCAGGCGGCAAAAGACTAAGAGGTCGGAAATCTTCTCAACATCGCCTCCACAACGGCGGATGATGAAGCAACTAGAAAACCCACAATAGCATCGGCGGAGAAACCAATCAACACTCGCATCGGACCTCACGAGACTAAGGCTTTGGGTCAATAGATGGTTAGAGAGCCGCAACGGCAAACTCGTAAAAGAAACCAAGTTCCCCAGACTAGCAAAACAGAGTAAGAATAAACATGTCTCAAGCAAAAAACATCGATCAAGCGGACAAGATAAATCAAACTATCGGAAACATAGGGCTTTCTAGAGCCGCAACGGTGAAAGTTGAAAAACCCAAGGACCGGTAAAATAGAACGGCGAGGATCGGAAAAGGATGAAACAACTCTTAGAAAACTTCGCAGTACCTTCTTAGCAATGGTGGAAGACATATAGACAGAGGTTTCGACGGCATCTCAAAACAGACGCCGATAAAGAAGAATGCCTCGGAGACCAAATACACTTGACTCGGACTTGATGTGATGTTATTTTCCGCAACGGCGGACGCACGGATGACTAGAATCCCAACTCAAAATTCCAAAACACTTCCGATGGTGAGGAAAAATTAATTCAAACATTAAAACATTTCCCACATAAAATTAATCTTTATTCAAGCATCAAGCAAAACCAAAAACTGAGCAAAAACAAATTAAAGGAGGGTCCCAAAAAATTTTGAATTTTGGGAAAATGTTGCAGCTGCAATAGTAGGTCATCCACATAGAGAACAATAATCCTTAAAGAACCATGAATCATATTTAAATATACATTAGGATCATACTTGCATCGAACAAAACTCAATGACAGCAGAAAGCCATCAATCTTGGCATACCAAGCCCTGTGGGCTTGCTTGAGCCCATACAATGATTTATTTAACCTACACACTAAAGATGGATTAGATACAAAAACTTCTAGTTTCTACATATAAATATCTTCATTCAGATATCCATTCAGAAAGGCACACTTTACATCCATGTGATGTACCTCCCATTGCTTCAAAGCTGCAATGGCTAGAGCAAGCCTTATGGAGTCCATATTTTCCACTGGTGCAAAGGCCTCATTGTAATCAATACCATGTACCTAAGAGTAGCCTTTGGCTACCAATCTTGCATTACATTTCAAAGGTGAACCATCTGCAGCAAACTTAGTTTTAAATACCCACTTACACTTCACTAGCTTTCTCCCTGGGGGGAGATCGACTAGTTCCCATGTGTTGCTCTTTTGGAGCGAGATGAATTATTCTTTCATAGTTGTTTTCCATATTGGATCATGTGCTGCATATTCATATGTCTGTGGATCAAAATCTATCATCAAATAACACTTCTTTGCAAAAAGTGGATCTTTCACACAAAGGGAACTCTCAAATTGATATCTAGTCCTCCTAGTGTCATTAGGATTTCCAGCTAGTTCCCCAGCTGCATGAATGGTCCTTGCTTCCCACTTTGTGTTGTAGGGATATTAGGATCTGCAATTAATTCATAATTATAAAACATATCAGAATCATCAAACTCATTAGTCTCTTCACTTACAATCAATGGATGTAGTGGTGAATACGACTCTCCGACTTCAACTGCTGCTAAAGGCTCTTCTTCGAACTGAACACTTCTTTCAATGAAATATTTGTTAGTGCTCAAGTTTATCATCTTGTACTCTTTTGAATATTCAAAATATCCAACAAACAGGCACTCTTGTCTTTGGGATTGCAAAGCCTTCCTCTTTTCAGTTGGAATTCTAGCCCAAGCCTTTGAGCCAAAAATCCTGAAATGGGTCACATTTGGATTCTTCCCACTCCAATCTTCAAAAGGAGTCATACCATAAAGCTGATTATGTGGCACCCTATTCTAGATATAGGATGCATAATTTATAGCCTCAGCCAAAAAATTTGGTGGCAAATGTTTAGCCTCCATCATGCAAGTTGTCATCTCCTTCAGTGATTTGTTCTTTCTCTCAACAACAATTTTGCTGTGGTGTGTAAGGAATAGAATGCTACATATGGATACCTGTATCTTTGCAATAATAGATGAACTCAAACTTTAGATACTCACCACCATTGTCATATATGAGGATTTTGATTTTCCTCCCATACTGGTTTTCAACCAAGGCTCTAAAGACTTTGATCAACAAAACCTTTTGCTATGAACTTACCATTCGAAATCTCAGTGATTTCAACTTCAATGGGGGAGAAGATGAATTTATTTGGAGACCCAATGTGAGTCATCTGATACACTGACAAGAGATTAGAGGAAAGAACTAGAACAAAAAACACATTATTGAAATTGCCATGGTCAAGATCAATCCTACCTTTTCCCATACTGTCAGTCAGAGAGTTATCTCCCAAGACTATTGGTGGACCTTTTGACATGCCAAGAGAGGAAAAGATCTCCATTTTTGAAACCATATGTCTGGAAGCTCCATAATCAATGATGAATCTTGGTGAGCTTGAGGTGTCAGCAACCAAGGCATGTACTGTCTCCTTGTATTCTGAATTTGATCCTCCTTCCCTCCTCTTTGAGAAATCAGGAAGGGAGATGTTGTTCTTCTCCAGGAGTCGGGTCAACATGTCAATTTATTTTTTCATACAATATCTCTCAGGATGATAGCCCTTACTGCAGTATGTGCACTTGCTCATTTCTCCTTTGTTATTCTTCTTCTGGGGGTTCTTCTTGGAGCCTGAGGACTCCTCTTGAGACTTTGCCTTGTCTCTCTTTTAATCAGGTGGATTTTTAGCTTTTTTCTTTCTTTTTGAATCCACCTTCAAATCTCCAGCAACCAAATCTTGGTCTTTGGAAGGTTTGATGGTGCCCATCATCACCAATTTATCTTTCTCCTAAGTGAGGGATTCCATGAACTCAACAATCTTAGGCATCTTCCAGGTTAGAGCTATCAATTTAGTGGCATAGAAGGTAAAAAAAAACACTAAATAGTCACAACCAAACTTTGAGAGAATGGTCAAAACTAGTTTCTCCTCCTTCTTTTCAATCCCACATTGTTTTAACTGCAAAACAAGGGACTTAAACTTGGTAAAATAGAGTTGTAATGATTTGAAGCTACTGGGATTCAAGGAGATTGATTCATTATAGATTTGATGTCTTCTCCTCTCATCTATATCTCTTCAATATTATCCCACACCTCATTAGGATATGTCAATGAATCAAGATAAAAGAGGAGGTCTCTTGAAATACTCAGACACAAAAGACCATAGCTTTCATCCCTCCTATTGTGCCATTTGATTTTCTCTATAGATGCATTGGGCTCTACCTCAATATCCATGGTAACCCTATAGATATCTTTCGCTCTCAATAATATCTCCATCTCAGCTTTCCATTCGAAGAAATTGAATGGAGTCAAGATGATCCTTTGAGATTGCTCCATATCTCAGCTGCTATGCCCTTCAATCAATAGAATGCACTCCCAGTCAGTGATGTTGAACCTGCAATAAAAATTTGGAAGGAGATAAATTGATCTACAAAGGCTCTGATACCATGTGGAAATTGAACCCAAGAGATAGATCAATTACACTCACAAAATTGCTAATCAAACATGTAAAATTCACACAAAAGGAGACTGGAATTGGAGCATAAACTAATCCTGTATTGAATAAGTGTGCATTAGCCAAATATATGAATTAATAGGCTGCTCAAATATATAATTACATGAGATATTTTAAAGCACTAGGATTCTATTCAAATTGGTAAAAAAGCAGGATTACTAAAACAAGTCAAATCCCCCATAGGTGCAAAAAGGACTTTCTAAATCCATAAAGATCCTCACGAATTAGCTGAAGCGAGTGGGAAAGATAATAAGTGGTGGAAATAAAAATCATTCATTCTTTTATATGGAGAAAAGGAAGGAGGATGACATGGTCAAAAAACAAGGCAAGTTCCCCTAAACTAGCTTTTCCTTTATGCCTTAAAACTGTTGTCAAGCAAGGCAACTTTTAGAAAAAGAAGATATGCACTTTAAGGAACCAGAAATAAACCAAACATGCTAAATATGTTTCTAGGATGATTCCAAAGCACTCCACGACCCATTTTAGCAAGTATTGACTTCTAGGAACATGTAGAAGTCAACTAGCATAGAGAGGGAATCTAGGAATCTAGGAATAAGACAAAAATGATTTAATTAATGTCAAATATGGGTAACTATGGGTTGACTATTCTAACAAATTTATTAGCTACAACATTTTCCACATAAATGATCATGCCATCAACATGTGGTCCAGGTTTGGTTTTGGATGGATTTTTTTTTTCTCTTGGTGTCGTGGACAAAATCTAATATATCATCCTATATTGAGAGTATACTAAATCCAATTTTCGAGCTCTAATTATGGCCTATTCTTGAACCAATGTACTAAGAATCCATTAGAAATTTGAGCCTTAGTCGATCGATGTCTCCTTCACCAGTCATGGATGTGATAAATAATGTGTGTATATTTTATTTGCTGAAACAAGTTCATAAGATCAGACGTTATCTCAAAATAGACAAGAAACTAAAACTTATTAAAAAATGTCATCCCTAAAGTGTCAAAGTTGTGAAATGATTCTTGTGGGAACTGAATTTGGCACATTGAATGTATGTCAATCAAGGTTCACTGGAAAAGTATAAGTCTAATACCATCGTCCATTAGTGATTTCTAAGAACACCAAAAATATTAAGTCATAACATTGTTGGAAGGGTTATCTCCATGTTTTGCTTCAAACTTTGGTATTTCTAAAGGAAATTTAGTAGGAATATGAGGTTAGTTTGGATTATGAATCACTAGATCATTGGTAAGTTTCATTATATTGGAATATCAAATGTTGTGAGGGATAAGAATTTAGTCTAAGAAAAATATTTCCAATTTTCAAGAGAATGTCTCAACATTTGATTGTTACTACCAAAATAATTACTTGGAGCATAACCAATACAAGATATAAATGGAGAGTTAATTTGGGCACCAATGTTATGAAGGAATCCTGTTAGGATTTGAACATATAGAGGGAATTCCCCACTTGTCATGCTTTATATTCTAGTAAAGGGTAAAATTCCTAGAGTCATGCTAGAAATCAAATCACATCTGCTTCCAATAGATAGAATAGATGCGGGAATGTGTCCTCATCCAAATAAATAAGTAGGGAATGGGTAGAAGAAATTCCTACATACATGTTAAAACTAAGAAATACAGGTGGTGCACTAGAAGAAACACATGGAATTCTAGTAAATGGAATACCAAAAGCAAAAGAACCATTTCCTAAGGAGAATAGGATGGTGTTATGGTTCCACTTCTAGGGTTTATTATAGGAGAGGAGAAACCTTGTAACACCCCGGTTTTGACCCCGTTTGCATTTAAATATTATGATGTAAATAATCATGGTGTGGAGGTAGGAAAACGCCCCACCGTTGGTTTATTGTTTATGTTTTAGCAATTAAGGTTGGGCCGATGGTATTTTTTATGTTAACTGAACTGAACATTAAAAAGCTGGACATTATGTTAAAATTGCAATTTTTATTAAAACCCATAACTGGCTATGTCAACGCAATTAAATGAGATGGGGGCATGATTTTTCCTAAGGATGAGGGAGTGGGGGATTGGAAGAGTGGGAAGAAATTCAAATTGGAAAGAGCACCAATTCTAGAAAAACATTTTTAAATTTTCTTGGGCAAGAAAACACCAAAAACAACCACTTTTCCCTCATGCGGCAGCGTTTCACCTTCCCTCACGATTTGGATTGAACAAAACGTTTTTGGAAACCCAATTGGGAATTCATGTAGTAGCAAGCAAGAAAAAATGATTATGAGTCTGAACCTTTCATGATTCCCCCTGTTCAGCAATTTGTTGCTTTCACGATTTTGGTTTTCCTGTTCGGAATTATTCTCTTTCACATTTTCTCCAGTCTGCTAGTTGTTTTCCTGAATACGATTTTCCTGAATCCAATTTTGTGTCTTTATTTTGAAAGACCAACAACCTTTTCAATTTTGGTATTTTTATAGCAGTCGGTCTGGCACCGGCAATGTTCAGAAATTCTTAAATTTTGTATGTGTATGTAATCCCTGGCGTCGACTATGTTCTGATAAATCCCGCGTCGACTACGTTCTGATAAATGCCAGGATTGAGATCATTATGTCTGCATCCACGTTTGGCATTTGAATTGATTTAATGAATGGAAAAAGAGTCTAGACTTGCTTGATAAACCTAGTGTGTGAAAGAACCTCACAGACCAATCTAGAAGGCTAGTTTTCTTCATTGCATGCTCTGAATAGCACTGGAAGGGAAGGCATGGCCAAAGGGACTGTGTAGAAGAGAAGGAAATGATTCCTTGTGTTGGGTGTGTAATTTTTTAGAAATAAGGCTAGACTTATTGTGGGTGTTCATAGCTATGGGGTTGAGCTCACTAGCTTAGCAGTCAGCCTTTCCACCTCCTTGGCAGCCTAATAAACCCAACTGGAAGGATGGCTTGGCTGGAAGCCTGATAAACCCATCTGTTGGCTTGGTTGTGTCTCATGTGAATTTGGCTCAGTGTAAACCACTTCTTGTGTAAGTCTGATAAACCCAATTGTGTTGGCTTGAATGAGTTTTATTGTATCCTTGGCTATGGGGAAATTCTGCTAGTGTTCCTTATTCCTTGGGGAAAATCATGCCCAGCTCGGGGTGACAGTGTTGCTGAGAGATTAAAGAGCACAATGGTTTAGGGTTGGGTGGAACGTTGCAGTGACATAGCTTGTTTCGGGGAAAGCTTCTCCAAAGATAAGTATTCTTGTTTATTTAACTTCTGCAACTGTATTTTCTTATGAATTATTATGAAATTATCATGAACATGTTGAATGAATGATTTGATTCCGTTGTATATATCATGTACATTTTATTATGCATCTGTGTATTTATATGCTTTAAGTTCAATGCATTGTATATATGTATTATGTTCATGGGGACTTATACAGCCCGGTTTGATAGATGTTTTCACATCCTCTCTGCCGAGTAAGGGTTGGGGATGTGACAAACCTCCACTTGGAACTCCATAAGTACTCAATAAAATGTTTGTAACTAGGACACATAAAATGGGAGGATTAACTCCTCCAACAACAACACCAAAAGCAATGGAATGAGTGCCCCATCTCCATTAATTGTGTGCAATTTGATTATGATTATCAAAGTTACGATTATGCAAAAGAGGTAGACTCTAAGATTCAGTGAAGAGGGGTTTAAATTAGCAACATATTTCATATATGTTGGGTATTCTATCCATATAGGACCAAGATATTCTTAAGTAGGATGTGATTGAACCCTTCCTATCATATATATGTTACCATTTAAATCTCTTAGGTTCCCTTGAACTGATAATTCATCAAAATGTATGTCTTTTTCTACTACATATTCGCTTGTTGGATCATTCAAAGGATATTGAGTCTCTTTGATATATCATAGATGTACAAATCAATATTATCCATAATCCACTTTTTGGTAGGTGGCTCCACTCTCTGAGGATAAATGTGGGATAAATATCTCGACTCCTTCTAGACTAGCAGAGTGTTTGATCAACCACATTTAATCAGAGACTCAAAAATGGAAAAGAAAAGACAACTTGAGGCAATCTAACATGCAATCAAACAAAAAATCAACTAAAATTTCTTAAGATAATCAATAAGAAAACCACTCTTCCAATGATCATTCTAGGGTGGTTAGTATCTAGATCTAAATCAGTGAAGATTCGATTAAATAACCTTCTAAAAGTTGGTTTGGGATGATGAGGGCCCAACAATATCCAACAAAGGTGCGAGAAATAATTACAATAATCTTCATGTAATAATTTCCCAACGTGAAAGTGCCATAATGAATACATACACACTCCAAGGAAGTTAAGATGGAGGTTATGCATCTAGATTGGGTATGATAAGCACTTACCACTTGCATTCATCTAAGAAAAGACCCATAGGACATAAAGATAAGGATACAACTTCATAATCAATGGTTAGAGGGAACAATCATGAGTCCATATTATGCATATGGGTAGAAAATATAGGACTAAGTCCTCATCCCAAAGATTTATAGAAAATTGGTGTCACCCTAAGGACTTGACACTTTTATCCAAATCCCCCATATAGATAACAATCCCACCAAAGAAGTGAAGAGAGGAAATATAATCCACTTGTTTATCTTGACTATAGTTCTTGAAAATTTTGTGAAACGTTCTTCCTCAATAAGATCTCATTGTTGCTAATGGATTTATCTCTCTTTAATCAATTCCTAGTTTTATTTTCATCCTTGGAGAGTTTAATCTCCAATCCAACACCAAGGATTTGGAATTATACTAAATTGGTTTTTTAGAAAGAAAATTCTAGTTTATTTTGAGATTAATCATTTATTTTAATGGTTGTTAATTACTCAAGGTAATGAACATGCAACTGGCAATGTTTAGAGACATATAGAAACTAGAAACAATAATAACATTGGAAAACTTTCCAATCTACACATAGTATTCACTAAAACTAAGTTTCAATTTAGATTTTAAGACATAAACAAATTTTCAAATATGAAATACATTGCGATGTAGATGCTCTTCAAAATCGTAATCTGAAATCCTATGAACCAAACATAATAGAAAATGCAACTAGTATGCACTACTAAAAATCATTCTATGCACACAAAACAAGGAAAGAGAAAAATGTTTCTCTTTTTCTTTAAGGAAACACAATGTTAAATATAAAAAAATTTCTATAGTCTACATGTCATATACTCTTTCAATATTGCCAAAAAATAGAACAAAAATCCAAAAATGCAAACACTAAGTTATAGGATCCATACTATGGTTTCATTAAGGCAACGAGAGTATATTGTTGACAAGGATATATCGATAGGGGTTCACACATTGTCGACACTCCTTTCCACCATGATCTCCCTTAGCACCGACCCAGACAGGTTTTACCCTATCCAACAACACTTGTGAATAAGATGAAGTCTCACCCGAGATGTTCGATGAAGAGCTACAAGAACCAAGTTTCCGCGATAAGGAGGAGGAAGAACTAAGAAAAATAATAAAATAATATTTACAAAAATAAAATAATAAAATAATATTTATTAATTTTGGAGGAAGAAAAGAAAAAAACTATTTTTTTGTTCGTATTTTCGATATATCTCCCTGAGTTTTTACTCAAATTTTGATCAGGAGAGCTCCTTGGATGCGAAATTAAATTTTGTATCCAAAAAATACCCACTCAACATACTTTTGATGGACCTCGATACCCCAAAAATAATAAATACCTAAAAAAATGTGATGATGATGTCATCAACATGTTTTTTTAGGTATTTCTTGATTTTGGGGTAGTGGGGTTCGTCAAAAGTATGTGGAGTGGGTACACGTTGGATGCAAAATTTAATTTCTTATCCAAGGAGCTATCCCAATCGAAATTTTAGTAAAATCACAGGGAGATATGTCGAAAATACGAACAAAAAAAGTAGTTTTTTTTATGATACCTATCCCCAAATTTATATTAAAATATTGTTTAACACCTATACGGTATTTCAAATTTAAAGCAATTTCATTGGCTAACACATGATGACATGGAATTTTAATAATGGTTAAAAGGACCATTTTGAGTTGAAATTTCCTCTAATGCTTACCTTTGTTCTTTCCTGTAGGTTGTTGGTTACTCATTGGGATATGTGTTTGCATAGTAAGTACATTAGAGGATTGAGAGGGACCAAAGGTATTAGTAGCATTTTTCATTTCCATAGAAATATTAGAACACAAGGGAATTTATCCCATTTTAATTGAGAATTTTTTGGAAATTGAACCGAAGAGATAGATCAATTACACTCACAAAATCGCTAATCAAACATGCAAAATTCACACAAAAGGAGACTGAAATTGGAGCATAAATTAATCTTGTATTGAATAAGTGTACATTCTCCAAAAATATGAAGTAATAGGATTTCCAAATATATAATTACATGATATATTTGAAAGCACTAGGTTGCTATTCGAATTGGTCAAAAACCAAGCTTACTAAAACAAGTCAAATCCCCCATAGGCGCAAAAAGGACTTTCCAAATCCATGAAGATCCTCACGAATTAGCTAAAGAAAGTGGGAAAACTAATAAGTGGTGGAAATACAACTCATTCATGCTTTTGTATTGAGAAAATGAAGGAGGATGATCTAGTCAAAAAACAAGGCAAGTTCCCCTAGACTAGCTTTTCCTTTATGCCTTAAAACTGCTATAAAGCAAGCCATCTTTCAGAAAAAGAAAATATGCACTTTAAGGAACCATGAATAAAGAATACATGCTAAATATGTTTCCAAGATGATTCCAAAGCACTCCATGACTCATTTTAGTAAGTATTGACTTCTAGGAACATGTAGAAGTCAACTAGCATAAAGAGGGAATCTAGGAATCTAGGAATAAGACAAAAATGATTTAATTAATGTCAAATATGTGTAACTATGGGTTGATTATTATAGCACCCCCCCTTAAGCCTGAATTTATGAGTAAATATCAGAAAATTATAGGGCCTAGAAACAAGGCTTAGTTACCCTTTTACATACTGCATGTCCATACAACCAAGGAAATAGGCAAAAACCCAGTGGGAAAATCCTCCCTTAAAGATGGACATGAAACATAATTTTGAAAATATTGTTATCAATCATTCTTCACCACATGATCGGAAATCCCCAGCAGTGATTTGAGATTACTAAAATTCTTCTCACATAATACTTTGGTGAATATATCTGCTACTTGTTCTGAAGATGTGCAGTAGATTAGAGAAATGGTACCATCATGCACAAGCTCCCTGATATAGTGCATATGGATCTCAATGTTCTTGGTTCTTTGTGTAACACCCCGGTTTTGACCCTGTTTGCATTAAAAGGTACATTATGTATATATTGTAATTAACCATGGTGTGGAGCTAAAGGAAAAAGCCCCACCATCGATTTGGTTGTGTTATGTTTCGGCGATTGGAATCGTTGCCGATGGTATATCGTGCTGTCCGACACCTTATAGTTTTGGCATCATGTAAATATGCACTTTAATTAAAATGAACCCAACCAGCTATGTCAATGCAGCCATGATAAAAAGGGCATGATTTTCCTAAGCATAAGGGGGGGGGACTATTAACCTTAGGCTAATGGGGAAATCTAGGTGTCAGCTATTGAACCCATTTAGTTGTCACCCACCCTTTTGACTCACTCACCTTTCCTTGTCTCATCATCCAATTAACACATTTAAAATTGTTGTTGTTAGTGGGCAATTATTGCTGGGTAGTGGTGGGTGGCAGGACTGTCAGTCCTTGCCCACACGCACACTCCACCAGTAGGCTCATTCCCTCACACAGAGAGTAGGGTACGGACGATGATTCCATTCTCCATTCTTCGATGTGGTCTTGATCATCCTCATGCAGACAGGGGTTCTCTCACCTTCTCATGCACAAGATTCTTCATTGTTTTCCTCATGCAGAGAGCTGGAGAAACCGTTTCTCGGTTAACCACGATCTTCCTTTGTATGTTTTCCTTACCGATTTGTGTCCTGTGTATGTTTTTCCTTACTGATTTGTGGCTTGTGTATGTTTTCCTCCTGTCCATGTTGAGAGTCTAATTTCTCTCCCATTTTTAGACTGTGTAATTTTCCCATTGCTTCATTGTGAAACCAGGGCTGTTGTTTTCCCCACGTTTTGTTGGATATGGTGTTCAGTTACATTTTGGGCCACTGTGGATTCTTAGTGAGTCATTTTGGCCATGATAGGGCCAAGAACGACTGAGGGATCAGATTTCCATGCCCAAGATATGAGTTTCTTGTTTTGCTGCGTGTATGTAGTTGTTGATCTTCGAACAGTGTTGGAGTGGGGTGAAGGCTTGGTATGATTGATAAACCTGGTGTGTTTGGGAGCCACACAGATAGAGGTAAAGGGTTGTCTTTCTTCTCCACAACCCCAGAGTAGCACTGGAAGGAGGGGGGTCAGGGCCTGAGGGACTATGTAGCAGAGAAGGGACCGATTTCCTGGTGTTGGGTGTGTGTGGGTGTCCTAGAAGTCAGGCTAGTTCTGGTGTAGGATTCCTTAGCTCTTCAATGAGCTCACCAGCTCAACATTCAGCGTTGTGAGGACCGTGCAGCAAATAATTAATCAAAATACACGATATAGCAGGAGAACTCAAAATCACTTTTATATTAATCGCAGGCCACTTCGAGGGGGCAACCTCCTTTGAGCAAGCTCAATACAAAATAACTTCACAGTGCCTTCCTTGGCCTCAGCACACACTTATATACTAAAAATAGGCGCCAATATTATGGGTCAAAACCATGGGCCAATATAAAATATGGATCAACAAAAACTATAGGCGGCTTACAAAGCATATGCGACCAACAACAATAACACAAACTATGGATCAACAATTACTATGGGATGACTTAAAAAGCATATGCATCCAACAACAATATACTAACACGGTAAAGAGAAGGATTGACATGGGTTCCTAACATCCCCTCCCCCTTAGAAAAATCTTTGTCCTCAAAGCTTTAGATGTGGAAATTGTCGCTGAATCTGAAGGAGTGGTTCCCACGTAGCATCCTCGGGCTGCATTCCATGCCATTGAATTAAGACCTCTGTGATAGAGCAAGAGTGAAGCTGACGAGTGCGCTTATTGAGGACAGCCTCCAGCTCCAAAAAGATGGATCCTTCATTATCCAGTTCTGGTAAAATAGTTTGGCCTTTGATGTTGGTGCCAAGAACTTTCTTCAGACAAGAGACATGAAATACTGGATGAATGCAGGAAGAAGGCGGAAGTTCCAATTTATAAGCAACAAACCCAATCTTCTGAAGAATCCTATATGGCCCATAGAAATTTGGAGCGAGCTTATGACGCCCTTTGAGTTTTAGTGAGGATTGCTTGTAAGGCTGGAGACGAAGAAAAACCATATCACCGGTTTCAAAAGTGCACTCAGAACGGTGCTGATCAGCTTGTTGCTTCATGCAATTTCTTGCCATGTGAAGATTTTTGCGCAAAATGCGAAGAACCTCATCGCGGTTTCGAAGGACCGCGTCAACTGCCTGAACTAGAGAACTGCTGGGGGTGTAAGGAAGAAGAACTGGTGATGCCTGATGATAAACTGCTTCATATGGAGTCATTTTAGAGGCAGTATGGTAAGAGGTATTGTACCACCATTCAGTGAGAGGGAGCCACTTTTCCCACTGATGTTGTTGCTCAGAGGAGAAGCAACAAAGATAAGTTTCCAAGAATGTATTGATAATTTCAATCTGACCATCCGTTTGTGGGTGATAACCTGAACTCATCTTTAGTTTGGTGCCAGTGTGGTGAAAGAGTTCTGTCCAAAAATGATGGGTGAAAGTCGCATCACGATCCGAGACAATGGAAGAAGGCATTCCATGAAGACGAAAGATCTGGTCCAAGAAAATTTGAGCAACGGAGGAGGCTGTATAGGGATGGCTGAGAGCACAAAAATGACTATATTTGGAGAGGCGATCAACCACAACCAAAATCATAGTCTTTCCTCCAGATTTAGGGAGCCCTTCAATGAAATCCATAGAAATATCTGTCCATATCCGGGTAGGTATGGGCAAGGGTTCGAGCAATCCCGGAAGGGGTGTTGTTTCACCCTTATTGCGCTGGCAGGTATCACATTCAGCCACCATCTGTTGAATTGTCCTTTTCATGCCCTGCCAAAAGAAGTTGCGTCGTGCCCGTTCATACGTTTTGAGAAAACCAGAGTGTCCAGCTGACGGAGAAGCATGGACTTCATAGAAGATAGCTTGTTGAAGAGCTGTGTTCTGGGGAAGCACCAGACGACCCTTATATCTCAGTGAAGCACCATCCCAAGAGTAATTTGGGACAGTAGAAGGGTTGTTGTCCAAGCATTGGATGATTTGAGATAATGAAGAGTCATTGACATAACCCTGTTGAACTGATTGCAACCAATTTGGAATAGGCATAGAAATAGCGGAAAGAGAACCTTGGTCATCAAATGTGCGAGAAAGGGAATCCGCCACAATACTGTCCTTACCCTTA
>LPNX010135357.1:0-66794 GCA_001517045.1 Pseudotsuga menziesii | reverse complement strand
ACATCCGCCTAAGGTCAAGGCAAACATGTCAGAGCGGAGGTTATAATCTCCCATAGAGATACGCACATTATGACACTTCCCTTTGCAAGGTAAGGTGCCCCGATTGGCAACCATGACTTCAAAGTTGGAGCAAGGATGGATAAAACAATCAGCTTTTTTGGCGATCCAAGAGTCAATGAAATTATGAGTGCTACCAGAATCAATGAGTATTGTAAGAGGAAGCTTCTTGAAGTAACCGCGTACCCACATTGTTTGGGGGGCAGTGACTCGAGCTAAAGCATGGAGGGATATCTCGGGCTGGTCGCCCTGAGATGGAGGGTCAGTAGGCGGCTCCTGAATGTCAACCAAAGCATCCATTGTATCAGGAGCTTCTTCACCAATTTCAGAGGCGGGTGGAGAATCCACATCCAAGAGATAGAGCTTTTATTGAACACATCAATGTCCCCGATGGAATTTCTCATCACAATTATAACAAATCCATTTTTCTCTGCGTGCCTGCATCTTTGTTTCAGACAAATGCTTGATTGGAGGTGAGCAAGGAGCTGGCGGAATGGGAGGTCGTTGAGAACCCATATTTCAGAGGGGAACAAAAGAGGATTTGGAGCGCTGTTGGGCTGCCATCTTGTCTTCTGCCAACTTAGCCAACCCCAGGGATTCCATCATTGTGTTGGGACTGAACATTTTGACCTCAGATCGAATTGCATCCTTTAGACCACTGATAAAACAACTCCGGTAGAAGTCATCAGGTAATCCTTCAATGTGATTAGCTAGTTTCTCAAATTCAGTTTGATACTCTTTCACAGTGCCAATTTGGCAAATTTTAGTGAGAGCACCTGTGAAGTCATCAAAAGCACTAGGACCAAATCGTTGCAAAAGGAGCTGGCAAAAATCAAGCCATTTTGGCTCTTCATGAGCCTTGAGGTACCAACGATACCATTGAAGAGCTTCATGTTCCAAATGAAAGGAGGCAAGTGGAACTTTGTTGACATCAAAAGTATTATGAAGACTGAAATACTATTATGCATGATAGATCCATCCAGTCGGATCAGTACCAGTGAAGTGAGGAAAATCTAGCTTCCGACCGCAAAAATTGCTGGAAGAAGAGAACCCATTGTCTGATGAAGACTCAGACTGCCGTCTGGTGTTCATAGCTGAATGCTCAAGATGGAGACCGAGAATTTTTTCATCCAGTTCTTGGAGTTTGGCTCGGATGGCTGCAAGTGCTTCCTCCATGGTTTTTTCTCCTGTACGGGTGACAACCATAACCAAGAGTTTTTTTTTTTTTCCCGGGGGAGTGGGTAGAAAAACAAAAACAGAAACTGTCTCAGTAGAGGAAAATCTGGATTTGGGAAAAAATCGGAAGGGTAATTTGGGTTTGAGTAAGTTTTGGACACTGTCGAAAGGACAGGGAAGCAAAAAATGGGAATTTTAGGAGCAGGGTGAAAGAATGAGGAAATGAATACGATGGCAAAATTTGAAGGCGTTTGGGTGAAAATCGAAGGAGTTATGGCAAACCCTAAAAATAGACAAATGTGGGATTTCGGGTCTTGGGAAGTGGAATTTGGGATAGGGTCTTCAGGAATGAAATATGCAGAATGGAATTGCATAGGTGTTAGTGAAGTTTCAGGGAAAATAGAGTTGAAACCAAGGAGATATGGCCGAAAAATAGAATTTTATACTTTTTTCTCTCTTTTTTTTTTTTTTTTTCCCAGGAAGGGATCTGCAACGGCGCGAAAGTGATCGAAAATAATGGAATCTGCAACGACGTGGAAGTGATCCACAAAAAATGGATCTGTAACGGCGCGGAACTGACCGGCAATAGTTATGGACAGAGAAAATCTGCGATTGTGTAACTGAAAATAGATATGGACCCCAGGTATGTGCAGCTTCCTATCGGTTCAAGGGATTCACTCGGCCACCAATGTTGTCTCACGGCTTTCATATTGGGGAAATACCCCTCACTCCATGGCTCAGGTAAAACTGATAACTGGTTGGCCACAAACGACAGCTCTTGGTTTACCTCACGGGTGGGAACTAGTCAATCAGGTAGGGGTCGTTGCCCTTTTAGCTGGCAGGTCCTCTCAATGGGCCAGCTACTTCGGGGTTCCTGTGGTAATCCTCACAATGAGTTTTAGGGCTTATTTCCAAGTACTTCCCATGGTTAAGAAGATAGGGATTATTCCCAGATCCAAACCTGCAACAGAAGCGAAAAAAAAAATTAGGCATAAATTTCACCCAACGAGCCCAAGAAAGTGCTCTGATACCAGATGTGAGGACCCTGCAACAAATAATTAATCAAAATACACGATATAGCAGCAGAACTCAAAATCAATTTTATATTAATTGCAGGCCACTTCGAGGGGGCAACCTCCTTTGAGCAAGCTCAATACAAAATAACTTCACGGTGCCTTCCTTAGCCTCAACACACACTTATATACTAAAAATAGGCACCAATACTATGGGTCAAAACCATGGGCCAATATAAACTATGGATCAACAAATACTACAGGCGGCTTACAAAGCATATGCGCCCAACAACAATAACAAAAACTATGGATCAACAATTACTATGGAACGACTTACAAAGAATATGCGTCCAACAACAATATACTAACACGGTAAAGAGAAGGATTGACATGGGTTCCTAACAAGCTTTTCCCAGCTCCTTGACGGCTTGATAAACCCAACTATGTCGGCTTGGTTGATTTGTGTATCCTTGGCTATGTGTAAGCTTGATTGTTCCTTATTCCTTGGGGAAATCATGCCCAGCTCGGGGGTGGTATCATTGCTAAGAGATTAAGGAGCACACTGGCCTATGGTTGGGTGGAACTTTGCAGCGACGTAGCTGGTTGCGGGATGAGTTCTTTATAAGATAACTATTCTTGTCTATTTTACTTCTGAAATCATATTTGATGTTTAATGAATTATGATGAAAATGTTGAATGCTGAGATGTATGGTTTTGCTTCCGATATATGTTAAACAATTATGTATCTCTGTATGTTTTTACTTCCAAGCATTTTATTTTAGTTATATGTATGTAAAACTTCATGGGGCTAGTTTCCCAGATGGTTAGTGTATGGTAGTGTGCTCTTCGTCAGTCGAAGGGTCGGGGAAATTACAGAGTGGTATCAGAGCTCATGTTGCAGCATGGGCCTGAATGGGCCATGAATAATAAGCTAGCAGAGGTAGGTTGCCCTCTACCCAGTAGAAATTAGAAGAAATGAGAAATCTGAGTATGACAGAAAATATGACAGGAAATTTCAACGAAATTTTCTAAGTGTTGAAAACATCGGATGGCTTAGGCTAAAGCCCATCTGGTATGTCGAAGGACTTATCCGGAAGCTCCTCCGATGCATCGGACAGCCTAGACGGAAGTCCGCCCGACAAAAATCCATGGAATGAAAATTTTGAGATTGTCCAAGTTTGAGTTTGTCGGTGGAATCGGCAGTGAGGAACCGAGGGCTTCGGTGGTGGGAAGCCGAGCACAGCCAACGTGGAAGCTGGAGGAAAATTATTGAAAATTTTTCTAAGTGTTGGGATGTTTCAGAATCCTTCAGATGAAGACCGCTGAAACGTTGACTCATTTAGTCAAAATACCATCCAATACAGACCATCAACAATGATGGGGGATAGAGGAAGAGAGAGCTGATGGAGGGACGGGGAAAGGAAGTTGAAGTTGGAGCCGCAGTGTTAGCAGAGATCACCTGAAGGCTACTGAAACACCTACAAAAAAATTAGTTGATGGAATAGCTGACACAATGACGGCAAGAAGAAGATAAAAATAAAATTTTTGAAAAATTTTGAAGTGTGAGATCATCGGAAGTCTTCAGGTGAAGACCGTCGACATGGCGACGGAAGGTAGATGATGAAGGAACCGATACGTCAACTAGGTTGGCATGATTGAGCCAACCAGCGGTAGAAAGAAAAGGGAACGGTGAGTCGCGATGGTGGTGGATGAGAAAAGAAGTTGGAGCCGACAAAGCAGCTGGAAAGGAAAGAAGGTGCTACAATGGTGGTGGAAGGAAGAGGATGAGAGAGCCGATGCGGCAGTGGAAGGAAAAAGAAATTTTTCTAAAAATTTTCTAAGTGCAGGAAACGTCGGGGAAATTTAGATGATCGATCCATCGATATGTCGAAAAACTTTAGAAGATTGGTCCGTCGATACGTCGGAAGAATTTAGATGATCGGTCTGCTGAAGTGTCGGAAGCTTAGTCAACTAGAGACCTGATACGTCAGAAGTTTAGTTGGGAAGAGACCCGATTTAACAAAAGAAAATTTTGAGTTTTCAAGCGTGATTTTTTAGCGGATTTCAGCGGCTTTTTTAGTGGTATTTTCAGCAGTTCCAGTGGATTTTCAAGGCTAAAAAGGAAGAAAATTCTAGGTGGCTGAAGTTGGCATTCTAGACTAGAATACAATTGTGTGTAAAAGTATATAAATTTGGTGAAAATTGTCATTTTAGAAGTAGTATGATTCTCACACCCGAAGTCAGAATGTGTTAGTTTTTCAACATTAAGCTAGCATTATTAGGATCTTTAACTGAGAGAATAACAAGTACAACAATCAAACACAAGAGATAATGAACACAATGTTTTTCCTCGAGGAAACCATAAAGGAGAAAACCCCGCAACTTCCTCAGAGATAGAATCAGTACCAAAATAGTAAAAGCCCCAAAATAGTAAGTGATCTCCTGACAGTAGTAGTCTTCTTCTTATCTAGCCCCAATGTCTTCTCCTTCCTCAACTATGCGCTACACTTGAGTGTGGATGAGTTGTGTGATAAATAGAGACTCCAGTTCTCTATTTATACTAATCCCGATATGACTAAAACCCTACTAGGTCCGACCTCTACTAGGAGAGTCTAATAACACTAGTGCCCCAGAACTGTGGGGAATTTAACACTTAGACAATCGAAGGGTTACTCACTATGACTTGACATGACTTGTTTACATTATTGATCCTCCTGATCGAAACATCGGGGCATGACAATATGACTCAATTACATAATAGATACATCCTAGAATAAACATTGGGTTACAATACATAAGATACATAGATGAATACATTCCAAAGTTACAAATACATCAACACTCCCTCTTAACTAGGAAGGTATTCTTTCGACATAATTTTTAGCACTGGTCTTCTTCTCTGTATCAGCTGGATCATCTCATCATTTGCATCTCAAGTCTTCTGAGTCTGCAAGTCATCTTCGTCATCAGATTTGGATCATCTCTCGATCTGGATCATCATGGGACATCATCACTGGATCTGGATCACCACTTGATCTGGATCATCAATGGGCATCATTACTGGATCTGGATCATCACTGGATCTGGATCATCACTGGTGGATCATCATCACTGGATCTGGATCATCACTCGATCTAGACAATCACTAGCTATTGGATCTGGATCATCACGGGTGTTATCTCATGATTCTTCTTGTCACAGGAAGTTCTACAGAGCTAGCCCTTTTTCATGCTAGTTGTAGGCCTTGCCTCCACGTAGGTCTTCTTCAGCACTTATATCTGATCAACACATGATACAAATAATGGCTCATCATTTCTATCTGATCAACACATGATGTGAAGATAGATACTACACTTACATCTGATCAACACATGATACGAAGAATGGCACGCCCGGCACTTACATCTAACCTACTCGTCAGAAAGGCATGCGCAGCACTCACATCTGATCATGTAGGAACTAATCCTATAATCATATCAGAAAGGCCCAGCACTTAAATTTGATCAACACATGATCGAAGAAAGGCTTCAACATCTCTATCTGATCAACACATGATGCAAAGATAGATACTGCACTTACATCTGATCAACACATGATACGAAGAATGGCACTGCACTTACATCTGATCAACACATGATGCAAAGAAAGGCACAACACTTATATCTAATCAACACATGATGCAAAGAAAGGCTCAGCACTTACATCTGATCAACACATGATGCAAATAAAGGCTCTGCACTTACATCCACCCAGTGAGGGAACACATCCCATTACTAATGGAAGGGATCTGCACTTACATCCACCCAGTGAGGGAACACATCCCATTACTGATGGAAGTTCTATGCACTCATATCTGATCATGAGGGAACACATCCTAGAAATCATATCAGAATGGCCCCCAGTCCTCCTCGACTGAGCTACCTGGTAACTGACCAGGTGCCTCCATTCTCCTAGAGAATGGCAGTTTCCCTTACATCCGACCTACTCGTCGGAATGGCCAACACTCACATCTGACATCGAAGGAACTTAATCCTTTAGACATGATAGAATGGTTCAGCCCTTACATCTGATCTAGTGGGAACACATCCCTCTGTCACATCAGAATGGCTTCTCAGTCCTAGACTAAGTTTTCCTGGTAACTGACTAGGTGCCTCCATTCTCCTGAATGGCAGTTGCCCTTACATCTGTCCTACTCAACAGAATGGCCAGCACTCATATCTGACATGGAAGGAACCAATCCTCTCACCATGATAGAATGGCTCAGCCCTTACATCTGACCATGGAAGGAACCAATCCTCTCACCATGATAGAATGGCTCAGCCCTTACATCTGACCATGGAAGGAACCAATCCTCTCACCATGTTAGAATGGATATGGGTCTCATCACTTTCTCTTGGAGGAAACCTTAATCTAGAGAACACCAAGCTTCTCCCTGAAGTACTCGAACTTCAGCCTAGCCAATGGCTTTGTCAATACATCAGCTATTTGTTCCTCCGTCGCAACATACTGGAGCTTCACTGTTCCCTTCTGCACCATATCCCTTATATAGTGATACTTGATCTCGATGTGCTTCGACTTGTCATGGAACACTGGATTCTCTGACAACTTCACGCAACTCTGGTTGTCACAATGTATACAAGTAGCATCCAATTGGAGATCAAATATATCAGACAGTAGCTTCCGCAACCATATTGCCTCACAACTAGCTGAACAAGCTAAGAAATACTCTGCTTCAGCTGTACTCAGTGCCAAACAGGATTGCTTCCTGCTAAACCAAAAGATCACACCTGATCCCATACTGAAGCAACATCCTGAAGTGCTCTTCCTATCAATGGCACTACCTGCCCAATCTGAATCAGCATAACCTTCCAAGTTAATCTTTTGATTCACATCGTACTTGATCCCATAATCAACTGTACCCTTCAGGTACCTCAGAATATGCTTTGCAGCAATCAAGTGAACATTTCTCGGATCTGTCAAGAACTGGCTCAAGGTGTTCACAGCAAATCAAATGTCTGGTCTTGTGTTCGTCAAGTACATCAATGACCCAATCATTTGACGATACATCATAACATCAACTGACTCTGATGAATCATCACTCAATAGCTTCAGGTTTGATGCCATAGGTGTGGCGATAGCCTTGCAGTCCATCATCCCAAACCTCTTCAGGATCTCTATTGCATACTTCCCTTGTCCAAGGAAGATTTCATCTATACTCTGCCACACCTCCATACCTAGAAAGTAATGCATCATCCCCAAGTCCTTCATTTCAAACTCAGCAGCAAGCTTTCTCTTCGTATCAATAATCAACCCATCCATACCTGTCACAAGTAGATCATCTACATATAGTAGAAGCATCACTGGGTTTCCATCCTCAATCTTATAGTAAAGGTTGGAATCTGCTTTACTCTTGGTAAAGCCCAAACTAGATAGAAAGCTATCAATTCTATCATACCAGGTCCTGGGTGCCTGTTTCAAACCGTACAGGGCTTTCTTCAATCTACATACACGAGACTCTCTGTTATGTGTCTCAAAACTATGTGGCTGTTCTACATACACTTCCCCTTCCACTACACCATTCAAGAAAGTAGTCTTGACATCCATCTAGTGTATCTTCCATTTCATCACTGCAGCCAGAGCAAGTACTGATCTGATGGAAGTGTATCTGGCTACAGGTGCAAAGGTTTCTTCATAGTCTATTCCTTCCTTCTGAGAGAAACCCCGAGCTACAAATCTTGCTTTATACTTTACAATGCTACCATCTGCAGCATGTTTGATCTTGTAGATTCATTTGGAAGTTACAACTGACTTCCTTTCTGGTCTTGGGACAACATCCCAAACATCATTCTTTGTGATCGATTGATGTTCTTCGATCATAGAATCCTTCCATTCTTTCCATTCTGCCACTTCTTCATAACTGGAAGGTTCTTTATCAATCAAATCACATAGTAAGGCTACATACTCGGAGTAGGATCGGGTCCTCTTTCTTTCTCTATAATTCTCTTTTGGAGCCCAATATCTTTTCGCACCTTGGATAAGTTCACGTACCCAGGTAGGTTTCCTTTTATGAGGATTCTTCTCCAGAGGTGGATCTACAGGTCTTTGTGGTTCTTCAAAATATCGATCTTCTTCTTGAGCTTCTTCATTCATGGTTGTATCATGAGTTCTGGGTGCTTATTCTTCTGCTTCTTTAGGTTCTTCAGTAGGTCTCTTTCTGGATTTATTGTAAGTTGTGTCTTCATCAAATGTTACATCCCTGCTGATGTCAATCTTCTTGTATCCTGGGAATAGATTCTGTAAGCCTTCGAGCTTTCAGAGTATCCCACAAATATTCCCTTCTTTCCTGAAGGATCTAATTTTGTTCTCTTTTCTTTTGGAATGTGTATGTACATAGGACATCTGAATATTCTGAGATGGTTGAAGACTTCTTCAGGAGTCTTGTTCTTAAGTGCTCTATGTGGAGTACGGTTCTGTACATACACCGCTATTCTGGCAGCTTCAACCCAAATATGCATAGGAAGATCTTGATCATGAAGCATTGCTCTTGCAGCTTCCATGATGGTTCTATTCTTCCATTCCACAATCCCATTTTGTTGTGGATTATAAGGAGTGGATAACTCCCTCTTAATCCCTGATTCTTTGCATAGCTCTTTGAATTCATTCGAAGCGAATTCTCCGCCATTATCTGATCGAATGGTTTTGATCTTCTTTTCAGTATGGTTCTCGATCAAGGCTTTGAATTCCTTGAACTTACTGAATACTTCGCCTTTGTTCTTCATGAAGTAAACCCATGTCTTTCTAGAAAAATCATCAATAAAAGAAACATAGTATGCATACCTGCTTAGTGAGTTTGATGACATAGGACCACATACATCAGAGTGGATGATTTCTAGTATGACTTTGGATTTGATTTCGCTGCTGGGAAATGTCTTCTTTGTATTCTTCCCTTTCACACATCCTTTGCAGACCCCATCATGTTTTGCTTGAAATTCTAGAAGACCTTCAACATCTTTTCTTGCAATAGGTAGTGCTCTGTAATGCACATGAGCAAGCCTTCTATGCCAAAGTTTACTTGGCTCTACTGTGTCATGGATCAAGGCTTGTTATATATGGCCCTTCAATTTGTACAAGCCTCCTTCTTGTTCTCCAATCACTACCGCATCATCGATAGTATTTCCTTTTGGCCACATGATGACTTGACCATCTATGAATGCAACTCTCATTCCTTTTGCATCCAATGCTGAAATGGAGAGAAGGTTCTTCTTGAGTCCTGGCACAAACAATACTTCTTTCATTGTTAGAGACTTACCCGAGTCTAGTTTATATGAAGATTCCCCACTACCTTTTATTGGGTATTGGTAGTCATATCCTAGCTTCACCTTGTGAGGTGATTCATGTTCTGACAGTCTCACAAAGGATTCCTTGAATCCAGTCATATGTTTGGAAGCCCCACTGTCTATAATCCAATAATCACTTCCATGAGAAATGTTACCTGTGAGAGCGAAGATCAGAACATATTCATCCTCGCTTGAAGAATCTTCACTTTCATATCTGGATCTCTTCTTGGATGGTTCATCATCCTCTGTAGCATGAGCATGATGTCTTCTTTTGTTTTTCTTGGAGTGGACTGTGAGAGCTTGGTCTTCACTTCCCATCTTCTCTTCTTGAGTTGATATCTGTGCTTCTTCTTGAGAACATTCTTCCCATAGTCTACTGAATTTGACTAACTTATTTCTAGCATAGATTCCTTGGATGAAAGAATCCCATGACCTAGGAAGGCCATTCAATGTTGTCATCACAATCTCTGCATTCTCCACTTCTTCATCTATGGCTTCTAATTGTTCCTTGATCTGAGAAACCCTTGTGAAGTAAGACTAGATGGTCTCTGCATTTTGAATCTTCACATTCTTTAGTTGATTCCTCAGAGTCATCTTCCGGATTATGTTCTTCCCTTCAAACAGTTTGGTTAGGGCATCAAACATAGCTTTAGGCATCTTGAGAGAGGACACCTGTGGGATAAGGTGGTCCTTAATAGAATCAACAATGATCCTCTTTTCCATAACCATCTTCTTCTTATGCAAGGCCTTTGCCTCATCTCCCTGGCCTCCTCATGAATGTAGGAGTCTAATTCATTATCTTCCAGGACCAGGGAGATCCTATACTTCCAGGCTCAGAAGTTATCAACTCCCTCAAGCTTTTCAACAAGCTTGGTATGATGAGAAATCTTAAAATGAGAATCTCAAATGGAAATACAAGAGATCTTAGATCTTACCAGGTCAAAATGTCGTATCTGAGACTTGAGTTGAAATCCTGCAGAGTTGGTTCAGGAGAAAATTAGGGTTTTGCTTTTCCAGAGATCTATCCACCCAAATGCCTTGAAATTTTTCCCTAACTTTGATTTTGGGGAGGAGATCAATCCAGGCCTAGGCTCACTAAAAAATTCCTCTTCTGTGAAAAGCCCTAATTTTCGACAGCACTGATAGGTCCAAAACTGAAAAACCTCATAATTGAATTCTGATTTGACAAAAAGATGTGCCCTAAGGAGGAGAGTTATTCCACCTTACTTTTGCTGAAAATCTGTGGAGGAAGATCCACAAACTAGGAAGCCCTAGTTCCCATAGTTGCATAGTGTCATCTTCTTAGGTTAGCTCTGATACCATGTTAGTTTTTCAACATTAAGCTACCATTATTAGGATCTTTAATTGAGAGAATAACAAGTACATCAATCAAACACAAGAGAAAATGAACACAGTGTTTTTCCTCGGGGAAACCATAAAGGATAAAACCCCGTAACTTCCTCAAAGATAGAATCAGCACCAAAACAGTAAAAGCCCCAAAATAGTAAGTGATCTCCTGACAGCAGTAATCGTCTTCTTATCTAGCCCCAGTGTCTTCTCCTTACTCACTATGCGCTACACTTGAGTGTGGATGAGTTGTTTGATAAATAGAGACTCCAATTCTCTATTTATACTAATCTCGACATGACTAAAACCCTACTAGGGCTGACCTCTACTAGGAGAGTCTAATAACCCTAGTGCCCCGGAACTGCGGGGACTTTAACACTTAGACAATCGGAGGGTTGCTCACTATGACTTGACATGAATTATTTACATTATTGATCCTCCCAATTGAAACATCAGGGCATGAAAATATGACTCAATTACATTATAGATACATCCCAGAATAAACATCGGGTTACAATACATAAGATACATAGATGAATACATTCTGAAGTTACAAATACATCAACAGAATGAAGCATGTGGATAGGTGTTGGAAAGCTTATCCAGCAAGGAACAAGGGAGAATCACAAGAGTTTGAATGAGGAGCAGAAAAGTACTAGTCGTTGTTTGAAAAAAAAAAATGTGTTGCTGTCAATATGAACAAATTCGAGAATTGCATGACGAGAAGTAGCAAAGACCATGAAGTCGAACCAATTGTTATGTGGAAGAGGAATTCCATGCAAAGATGAGGGATTTGAAAAGGGAAATTTCCTTAACCCCTATCTTGCTAAATATATTTATATTTTACAAATTTTGTACATAAAATGTATGAGGATATGCTTTACGTGCATAGGATATTACATATTGCTAAGAGTAGTGGGAGTTATACATTTACAATGAACTACTAATGGTAAATATTGTATTGGTGTTGTTATTGGTGGCAATACCAACAACAACATGAGCATGGCTGAATATGTTGATGATGTTGATGAATGTGACCAGCAACCCTATGGAGAAAGTGATAAGGCAACAAATCCAGGATCAAAAGTTGGTGAGCGAATTCTGCAATCTCCTGCAAGGGACCAACTAAACTGGTAACATCAAGGTTGTACATGGGAGCCATGTAGGTAATGGTTTGATTATGATAACTACATAAGTGTTTAAAGAAGATTGGGTAGGGTTCCATTGAACTACACCCAGTAATCATAGAATAGTATGCATTTAGATCGAAATGTAGTCATATGAATGGCATACTGCCATAGTGTGGTGGAACATGGAGTGTTGAAGGCAAGAGGTCGCACACCCTATGGCTGTTTAGAAGTTTACCCTACATTCATATAGAAATGTATCATGCCTATATATGTTGTTATGAGCTTCGTAACCCAAAGAAAGTGAGTACTGGTGGTCTTGATTATGGTAGGGCATCCTATATGAGGTAGTCACAGTTAGGCCATAGTAGGTTTGAATGCATAGTATCCCTGAATAAATACAAGGTAGCATTGAGTGGATATGCATTAAGAGATTTTATAAATCTTGTAGTTATGCATTGAATGGATGCATATGAAAAGTTTGAGTAAATGTTGTAAATATGCACACATAAGTGTGGGTACAAATGTTGTGATGCATTGCATGAATGCATCGAGATAGTGCATGTGTTATTATGACTAACCAATGGTTGGAATGATGAATTGATGATAATTCTAGAATCCTTTCAAGAGTTGTTATGAATGCAGAATAGTAAGTGCATGAAGAGGGTAGTCATGATTGATTGGTTGCTGGAATTCTCCATGGAAGGGAAAGGTGGTACAAATAATACGCCTGTGAAGCAAGGAGTATCTAAACATTTCATTTAAATTGCATAAATTATGTGACTATACCTTGCCATTTTAGTATGATAATGATTTGTTGGACGGATTAAAGTAACTGAGAGGGGGGGTGAATCAGTTACATACCAAAGTGCATCCTTTTAAAAGGTGTTTCAGATTTATTATGGGCATATGTTTAAACCATTCAACATATAGCAGCAAATTAAATAACGGTCAACATTCAATCATATCAACGAACACAAGACACCATGTTTTCATGAGGAAACAATAAAAAAAATTCTTCTTAAGAATGAAAGGTAAGCTCCAACTCCTCCTTACATTCTTTTATTTTGCCTGAGCTTCAACCCAGACGAGGCTGCTACCTCTGGAAGCTCCAACTTCCAATTATACAAGCACCAACTTGTGTCTATTTTCTGGAAACAACCAGAGGGATGCTACAACACCCCAGAGAAATTTGTTCGCCCTTGCTCCACCCTACCACCCAGAGAACTCTTTGAGTTACAGAATGAATCAAACCCTTATAACCCCTCACTGTCTATGACTAGGCTTTATAACTCAGCATTTACATTATGATTCTGAATTAGACAATATTGCAGATGTTATAATTCTATATCTGTACATTTTCTTTGTTTATCATCAAGACTAAGCACAAGCAGAACTCACCGAGACCATTACTGTATCATTCATGTATTCTTTCTCATCTGGACTCTTCATGCTCTGCAACTATTAATCTCTATTCATCATCATATCCAGCTCTTCGATTCTTTTCTGCAATGTGCTCAATCTCTTATCTTCGAACTTACCTTTCAAAACCGCTCAACACTCCTTATCTTCTTGCTACAATATGTATATATATATATATATATATATATATTTCAGTCGATTCACATTCTCTCCGTTTATTACAGAAATGGTCACGGATGCTTCATGTACCATCTAACTGCAAATGAGAAATAGTTAATAGATTTTTAACTGTCAAGACTCTCAACGTCTTGAATGCTGATCGATTCACATTCCATGAATGCCATAGATTTTCAAAGTCTCTAACTAAAAAAAAATTTAAGTCCTCCGACTCTCTGCATTCCGCGAATAGTCATCAATTGCTTGAATACGTTTTAAATCAGAAGATAATTTGCTTATTTGCCCGCCGTTGCGGAAAGATGACCAGCTTCAGTCTTGATATTCTTCTCCGATGCATTTGCCTTAGTCGGCTGATTGTTTGGTTTCACGTCGGAATGTATTGTTCTTTCAATCTCCGCCGTTGCGGCTCTCGAAAGCCTTTATACCTCCGCCGTTGCGGCTCCCATTCCTCTTTTCGGTCCAACGTTGTGGAAGGGGATGTCCTTCCGACTTTCGATGTTTTAAATCTCCAGCGTTGCAGATGAAACCAATCATTATCCTTCCGGCTTCCGCCGTTGCGGCTGCAGAAAGCTTAATCTTTTTCGGTCGTCCATTCATTTTAAACCCGCCGTTGTGGATTGATTTATTCTTCATGGCTCCACCATTGCGGCTCCCAAAGTGGTTAAGCCTCCGAAGTGTAAATCCTGCCGACTTCCGATTGAGAGTTTTCCTACCCTCCGGTCACCTGTCTGTAACCTCTTCCTCTTCCGCCGTTGCGGCTCGCAAATCAATTAGCCACCCGAAGTGAAACGTGCTCCACCGCCAATGCAGGTTTCTTGTCCACCGTTGCGGATAGATAATCAGTTTTGACTTCGTTATTTTTCTCCGACGTATTGGCTTGATTGGCTGATTTGTTGCTTTCGAATCGGATCATATTATTCTTTCATTTTCCACCATTGTGAACTGACTTATCCTTTATGACTCCGCCATTGCGGCTCCTGATTCCATTATCATGCCGATGTTTAACCTTGTAAATCTCCGATGTGGAGTTCTCGACGGGTAGCTCTAATGTGGATGTCTCCGATGTGGGAAAATTTGTACGTGGATGTCTCTGATGTGGGAAAATCTGTACGTTCTAATTTATGTAAGTAGTGGAGCTCATTTTTCCCATTGCTGCTATGTGTGCTTTACTATACAAAGATTCCTGTATAATATACCTGTGCTGCAAAGTTTGACAGAATGACAACATCTTAGCCAACAAACTCCCCCTTTGACATGATGGCAAACTTTGAAAACTTTCTCCCCCTTTTGACATCCATGGCAAAGACTAGAAATACTGCTCCCCCTGTGATCATGACTCCCCCTGTCACTGTTTCAATCTATACATAATGTGTCCAGAAAACAAGAAAGCATAAGCTGTAACCATATGCCAACAAGAAATCAGAGCCATAAAGAGCTTGGAAACCTGTAATGTGAATGAGAATATATTCATAGTGGAAAAACCCCCAGCTGAGCTCGAAGCGTTTCAAACTAAGATTTGGGCATTGGCTTAGTGAAAATATCAGCAATCTGGTCTTTTGTTCCAACATATTCAAGCTTAATAACTTTGGACAACACCTGCTCTCTCAGAAAATGATATTTGATGGGTATGTGTTTAGTCTTTGAATGCATCACTGGGTTCTTTGAAATGCTTATTGCACTTGTATTATCATAGAAAATGGAAATGGGATCATCATTCTGTATGTGTATATCCTTCAACATCTGCTTCATCCACAAAATCTGGGTGCAACATCCTGCTGCTGCTATATACTCAGCTTCAGCTGTAGATAATGAAACAGATGATTGTTTCTTACTGGACCAGCTTACCAAACAACCTCCAAGAAAGAAGGCAGCACCACTGGTAATTTTCCTGTCATCAACACATCCAGCCTAGTCAGCATCAGTAAATGCACATAAGTCCAAAGAGTTATCTTTTGGATACCATAAACCATGATTTGTTATTCCTTTTAAGTATATGAAAATCCTCTTTACAGCCAACAAGTGACCATTCTTAGGTGAAGCCTGAAATCTTCCAACCTGACAAATAGCATGCATAATGTCTGGTCTAGTTGCTGTAGCATAGAGTAGACTGCAAATCATAGATCTGTACATAGTCTGGTCTACATCTCCAGAGTCATCATCTTTACTGAGTTTACATCCAGTGACCATGGGTGTACCAACTGGCTTACAGTCCTCCATTTTGAATTTCTTTAGCATTTCATTAATGTATTTAGTCTGAGAGATAGAGATACCTCTGTCACATTGATTGATTTGTAATCCAAGAAAGAACTTGATTTCTCCTAGCATAGACATTTCAAATTCCTGTTGCATGCTTTTAGCAAACTTTGTGCTCAGTCTATCATTGTCACTCCCAAAAATTATGTCATCAACATAAACTTCTATAATAATCATACTGTTATTCTCTTCTTTAATGTATAGGTTACTATCTGTGTGAACTTTCTTGAATCCTTGCTGCATCAAGTAGTTATCTAGTCTGGAGTACCATGCCCTAGGTGCTTGCTTTAATCCATATAACGCTTTCCTCAATCTGTAAACAAACTGTGATGCATCCTGTACATGAAATCCTTCTGGCTGCTCCATGTAGACTTCCTCTTCCAAATCACCATTCAGAAAAGCTGACTTCACATCCATTTGGTAGACTTTAATTTGTTTGGAGCTGGCATATGCTAAAATCAACCTTATTGCTTCCATTCTAGCAACAGGGTAAAATGTTTCACTGTAATCAATCCCTTTTACCTGTGCATAACCTTTGCAAACTAGTCTTGCTTTATTTCTGGTTACGTTTCCTGTATCATCCAGTTTATTCCTGAAAACCCACTTAGCTCCTATTACATTTTTGTTTGCAGGCCTAGGAACTAGTTCCCAGGTATGATTCTTTTCAATTTGGCTAAGCTCTTCCTTCATAGCATTTACCCAATGTTCATCTTTGATAGCTTCATTCACATTCTTCGGTTCAGTTAGAGAGAGAAGTGATACCTGCTTTTCAAGGATGGGTTGCTGTCTTTTACTTCTTGTCTCAACACCTGAGTTTATATCCCCAATAATCAATTCTTCAGGGTGATTTTTATGTATTCGACTACTTGGAGATTTTGTTGAAATTGTATTTTTTGAAGGACTGAAGCATTGTTCATCATCACATGTAGATCTGTTACTGTCATCAGCCTTAACCTCTTCTATTTCATCCTCTTCATCATCTGACTTGTGCTTGTCAAATATATCATGAGTCTCAAACTCCTTTTGCTTAGTCTTTGATTTTAAGAATGTAAATTCATCAAATGTTACATCTATTGCTTCAAGGATCTTTCTTAGTCTGAAATTATAACATTTATATGCTTTTCTAGAACAGGAGTAGCCAACCAATACTCCATCATCGGTTCTAGAGTATAACTTTCCCAAATGTGGATCTACTCGTTTGATATAACACTTATAGCCAAACATCCTGAAATGTTTAATGCTGGCTGTTCTTCCTTTCCACATTTGATATGGCATGACAGATTGATTGTTTCTTAGCAGACATCGATTCAGAATGTGAATTGCTGTGTGAATAGCTTGAGGCCAAAGCACATTACTCAACTTTGCTTCATGGAGCATGGCTCTAGCCATCTCTACTACTGTTCTGTTTTTCCTTTCTACTATCCTATTTTTCTGAGGTGTTTCAGTCACAGAGAAGTGTCTCTTTATCTTGTTCACATCACAAAGTTTGTTAAATTCATTTGACACGTACTCTCCTCCATTATCAGATCTTAGGCACTTTATTTTCTTGTCACATTCATTTTCAACAAATTCTTTAAACGTTTGAAAACAGTCAAAAGCTTCAGATTTATTTTTCAATAAGTAAATCCAAGTCATTCTAGTGTAATCATCCACAAATAATAAGAAATACTTTTCTCCTTTCATCCCTTTTGTTCTCATGGGCCCACAAATATTAGTATGCACTATCTCAAGCAGTTTAGTTATGGAGTATTCTTTTGTTTTAAATCTGACTCTTGTTTGTTTCCCATGTTGGCATTGCTTGCACACTAAACCTGAGAGATTCTTTAAAGATGGTAAATCTCTTACAGCTTCATTCTTACTCATATTGATCAGATTATCAAAATTGATGTGACCTAGTCTCTTGTACCACAACCAGCTTTCATTCTCATTACTAAGACATCATTCATTCTTTTTCTCATCTAGAATATAGACATTGCTTGAACTTCTTGTGGCTGTACCTATTAGTTTATCTATTTCCACATCTATGATTTGACATCCATTTGAATCAAATATCACGTAGTGTCCCTTATCACATGTTTGAATAACACTCAGCAAGTTGTGTTCCATGTCTTCTATCAACAGGACATTTTCAGCCAAGTTTTTCTTACTGTTTAAACATACAGTCCCTCTTCCAATTATTCTAGTTGTCTGATCATTCCCAAATGTGACAGACCCCTCTTTTCCTTTGTCTAGTTTGATAAACAAATGTTTACTTCCTGTCATATGTTTGGAGCATCCACTGTCTATTATCCATTTGATTTTATGTTCAGCTTGCAGTGCTACGTTACATTTTTCAGCCTTCAGATTTTCAGTCTTCCTTTTCCAGATTTGAGTTTTTTGATGAGTATAGATGGGTTTACTAACTTTATGAAAGTTAGTAGGACAATTTTTTGAAATATGGCCAAAATTTTGACACTTATAGCATTCTGTTTCATGATTCGGAACATCAAACCTGTTTCTATTTTGACTTGTCAAATCTATCCTTTTTCCATAACCATGTCTGGGCTTCTCATAACCATTATGTTCAGATATCTTTCTTGAAAACGTATCACACAATGCAGCCTTGTGTCCATAATTGTAACAGAAAAAACAATAGCCATTGAATTTGTATTGATACCTGTCAGGTGTTATTCTCTGAACATTTGGTCTTGACTTTTGTTCCTGTTTCTCAACCATTGACTTCTTATCAGCCCCTTTCTCATTCTTCTTTTCGGTACCTGTTGCTTTCACATCTGAACTAGAACACTCATTAGTTACTGCTGCCTTATAACCAAGTCCAGTTTTATCATTTACAGATCTCTGAATTTCTATTATTTGATCTAGAATTGATGAACTGTGATTCATGTTACTTTCCTGAACCTTCTTCCTTAATAAGACAACTTCTAATTTCAGCTTTTCAATCTCTTTATCCTTTTCAATAATTAATTTATTTAGAGATTCTTTAGTGATTCTAGATTCTTCCAGTTTTAGTTTTAATTCACTCATCATTGCTTCAGTGCTTTCAAATGAATCATTTGATTTTTTCAACTCATCCTCAAGTTCTTTAACATTTCTCTTAAGATGTATACATTCTTTTCTTTCTCTTCTTAAATTACATAGAGAACTTACCAATTCTGCTTCCAAATCCACTTCACCATCTTCTTCCTCTTCAGGCTGGTCTTTCTGATTTTCCAAAGCCATAAAGAGATTCTCATCTAACTGATCATCACTTTCATCGGAATCAGATATATCACTTTCTTCTTTAGTAAATAAACTCTTCTTCTTGAAAGTACGTCTATTGAAATACTTCTTGTATTTATTTTTGTATTGTTTTGGATTTTTACTGCTTTCTTCCTCATTGTCAGAGTTCTTACTATATGGACATTTGGAAGCAAAGTGGCCTATTCTACCACATCCAAAACATTTCAAAGGAAGCTTACCTTTGTACCTACATGTACCCATTCTTAAGCTCTTGACAAAATTTGCTTCTTCTTCATCTTCTTCTGATTTTTCAGAATGGTTCACTTCTTCTTCTTTCTTCTTCTTCTCCTTCTTTGCTGCTTTGAATGTTGCTTCTTTCCTGGAAGAAGTCTCACCAGAAATTCTCATTTCATATGCAGTCAGTATTCCACTAAGTGTATCCATATCTAAGGTATCTAAATCTGCTCTTTCTTCTAATGCAGAAACCTTAGGATTAAATCTAGCAAGAAGAGATCTAAGAACCTTTTGTACAATAACTTCTTCTTTAATATTTTGTCCTAGCCCTCTCATGGTATTGGAAACTTCATCTATTCGAAGGAAATAAGTGGCTATATCTTCAGATTCTTCCATTTTCAAACTTTCAAATTGAGATCTATATGTTTGTAATTTGGCATTTTTAACTTTATCATCCCCTTCATAGACTGTTTTCAGTTTGTCCCAAATTTCTTTTACCGAGGAACAGTTCATTACTTTAAAAAATTCTGAAGCTGCTAGGCCTCCTAGAATACCATACATAGCCTTTGAATTACTCTCATAGAGTCTTCTACTTATAGGATCTATTGGAATAGTTGTTGGAACATTATATGTATTTAAACAAGCTTGCCATACATCAACTCCTTGAGACTGTAGAAACAGTTTCATTCTTATACTCCAAAAGGCATAATTATGTCCATCAAATAGAAACAGTCCATGCTTGGTAAATTCTAATTTCTTGTCCATTGTTTAGGATCTAGCTTCCAGTGGTTAAACTGATTTGAAACAACCTAGCTCTGATACCAATTTTTGGACAGATTAAAGTAACTGAGAGGGGGGGTGAATTAGTTACATACCAAAGTGCATCCTTTTAAAAGGTGTTTCAAATTTATTATGGGCATATGTTTAAACCATTCAACATATAGCAGAAAATTAAATAACGGTCAACATTCAATCATATCAACGAACACAAGACACCATGTTTTCATGAGGAAACAATAAAAAAATTTCTTCTTAAGAATGAAAGGTAAGCTCCAACTCCTCTTTACATTCTTTTATTTTTCCTGAGCTTCAACCCAGACGAGGCTGCTACCTCTGGAAGCTCCAACTTCCAATTATACAAGCACCAACTTGTGTCTATTTTCTGGCAACAACCAGAGGGATGCTACAACACCCCAGAGAACTTTGTTCTCCCTTGCTCCACCCCACCACCCAGAGAACTCTTTGAGTTACCGAATGAATCAAACCCTTACAACCCCTCACTGTCTATGACTAGGCTTTATAACTCAGCATTTACATTATGATTCTGAATTAGACAGTATTGCAGATGTTATAATTCTATCTCTGTACATTTTCTCTGTTTATCATCAAGACTAAGCACAAGCAGAACTCACCTAGACTGTTACTGTATCATTCATGTATTCTTTCTCATCTGGACTCTTCATGCTCTGCAACTGTTAATCTCTATTCATCATCGTATCCAGCTCTTCGATTCTTTTCTGCAATGTGCTCAATCTCTTATATTCGAACTTACCTTTCAGAACCACTCAACACTCCTTATCTGCTTGCTACAATATGTATATATATATATATATTTTTCAGTCGATTCACATTCTCTCTGTTTATTACAGAAACGGTCACGGATGCTTCATGTACCATCTAACTGCAAATGAGAAATAGTTAATAGATTTTTAACTGTCAAGACTCTCAACGTCTTGAATGCTGATCGATTCACATTCCATGAATGCCATAGATTAACAGATGGAAGTGTTTGAATTCTATAATTCTGAAAATGCTTCAGTGATTGTTGCATCAATGAAATTTTATATCCATGGAGACTTACAAAGTGTTTGGCGGATTGAAGTTCAGATTTCAGGTAGATTGTTTGGGGCATGGAAATGTGGGTAAGACCATGAAAAAGGCTGAAATCTACCATGTGAAAGAGCCAAACCTCATGAGAAGAGTCTCATGGTTGTGAAAATAGTTTGTGTGCAGAATGGGTTGTCAATTTGGACTTGTAAATTTCAGATTTGAGAAATTGCTGATAACTACTAATCACTATTGGCTTGCATAGAATTGTGTCAGGAGGACGTGTTGTAAGTGGGTATTCATGTTATGCTAGTAAGCATAAAATTGCAATGGGAAGAATGGTGTCGCTTACAAGAGACCAACAAATGAGGATCACCTCATTGCCAAGCAAATCAATTTCTGTAGTAGACAGAGTTGCAAATTCATATTGAATTTAATTACTAATGTCATTGCTTGGTTATGGAACAATCAAATTTGGATTGTATTAGTAGATAATGATTGATTGTTTGGCTACTTGATGAATGTGCCATAGGTACACATTGCAGGAAGACCATGTGTGATGGCTTGTAGGATCCAAACTTCATGGGGAGGTCTCCCCTATCTTGGAAATGGGTTTCAGGTGAAACTCCATTGGGCATTTTGGAAATGTCCCATCTACACTACATGTTTGGTAAGCAACATGAGTGAGATGGTATAGATTATGTCGGTAAGACATGTGTGGGATATGGAATGTAAAAAGGAGTTGGGATGGCAAACTAAGGGACTATCAACTCGGAGAAGGGATCCCCCATTCCTCATTAACGAAGGAATATTGCATCTGCAAATGGATAAGTGTTCTGTGACCCTAGCTAAGAATATGCATGTCTAATTGTTAAATTCAATATGTAGGGCATGTTTTGATTTTATTTCCAATATGACAGATTGCTTGAGTATGAATAGGGCCTACATGGCTCACATCAGAAAGGGGTGCACACTTTCCCGATGTTGGGTCATTAAAGGGTTTTCAATATTGACTACACCCTAGGGAGTGGACGCACTCCCGGTGTTTCAATACTTGATAGTGAATGATATGAAACATGATTACATTTTAAGAGAAATAACGCTGATGCGTCACTTATATTGCTTGTGTTGTTAGGCTAAACAAATGCGGTTTGGTGTTGCACACTAAAGAGAAAAGGTAAATGGTTGTTGTGAGGGGTTGCGGTGTAAGGGTTGATGTATATAAAAGGATGTTGGGGATGTTGTGGAGATTGTGGGGATGTGATGAGGTGTTGTGAAGGTGTTATTGAAATAGGGTTCTTATATGCCTAGGGATCCATAGTAGATCCTTGACCTAGAAATGGTCATGGTAAAGTTTCCTTCCCAGTTGGCTTGAAGGTGTACTGGTTGGACATTAATCATTTGATGTTGTGGAGCAGCTTGCATGCTGACTTAACATCCAAATCCATAGGAAATTCCAAGGCTTGAAAAGCAAAGCGAGACTTGTGGACTAGAGAGGAAACACACAATACAGATAAGTATTGGATTATCTTGTAGCTTCTTGCTTATGAATATACATATGTATATGGTTTGGTTATGATATTCTAAGCTCTTGTTTAGAGATAAAAACCGATGAGAATAAACTAAACATGTGAATCTATTAAATGTTTGAATATAGGTATCGCTGGGAGCGAGGACTATGAGGGCATCCTAGGGGTGCATGTGGACATGTGACTGTCCTAAAGAGCTCAAAATGAGCAATAATGAAAAAGGTGCTAGTGGTACTATGAAGGTCGTAGCAGCAAAGAGTTGTAGACAAACCATGTGGAGAGACTCCATAGTTGAGAGGTCTGGAATAGACCATAGACACTAAGTGTCATGGCCAAGAAGGGTTGGTCCAGAATTCATTGTGAAATGAAAGAGGCTAAGAGCATGAAAACCACAGTGGTGGGGTGGGTTCCAGAATGGAAAAAGACAAAGAGGGGAAAAACTCTTGCTACTCTCTCTTTCATTTTTTGATTATATATATATCTACATATACTTATGCATTTATGAAAACAGAAGATTGTTGAGTGCATGTATGGCTGAAAATAGAATGTGTCTATTTGCTTAAAATAAATTGTGAATGCTAGAATAAATAATTCCCTGCCCAAGAATGGACATGAATGAGCTCATGTGTCTGTTGGGAAGGCATGAAAAGTATGAAACTCTCCTCGATAAGACTTGGACTGCCATGCCAATTGGGCAATTAATTGACTGATTTTAATGCCTATATTATGCTTGGCCTAACAGAATTACAATGATGCATTTCACAGGTGAGAAAAGTGAAATCTAGCTGTGCACATTGATCATGGAAGTAGACCAAAAGCTATTGGACTTGGCAGGAAGTCTCCTTCAAACAATTTCCAAGACCCAATAAAATCTTAGAGAGATGCTCAAGATACAGAAACGATAGAATGAGATGAACCACCATATTTTGTAGGACTCTATTAGTTTGCAAAAGGAGGTAAAAATCCTTCTCGGAGCAATCTGTAAGGGGAAGGAAAGTGGATCAATGATGGGTCATTTGTCCAATCGGTCCATTAAGAAACATTCCAGGCATGAAGACTCAAAGGAAATTGAGTAGGTAAAGATGAAGTAGCCAGTGAAATGTTGGAGATGCGGAGGACATCATTGCCGCCGGAACTGCCAAACAAGGGAACATCAAGAGGGTAGCAGCCAAAAAGTTCTTAGATTTGGGGATGAGGCGAAAGCTGAGAACTAGCAGGAGAAGCTTGTAGAAGCCAAGGGGCTTGGTCCTGAAAGTTCAAAGTAAATAATTGAATGTAGGACAAATCTGCAAAACTTTGGAAATTTTGGATGTGTAAATTGTATATGTATTCCTAAGTATTGGAACACTGAAGACGATGTTATTCCAAGGGGGAGGGGAATGTAACACCCCAGTTTTGACCCCATTTGCATTAAAAGGTACATGATGTATATATTGTAATTAATCATTGTGTAGAGCTAAAGGCAAAATCCCCACCATTGATTTGGTTGTGTTATGTGTCGACGATTGGAATCGTTGCCGATGGTTTATCATGCTATCTGGCACCTTATAGTTTTGGCATCATGTAAATATGCACTTTAGTTAAAATGAACCCAACCAACTATGTCAATGCAACCATGATAAAAAGGGCATGATTTTCCTAAGGATAGGGGAGGGGGACTATTAACCTTGGGCTGATGGGGAAAGTCAAGTGTCATCTGTTGAACCCATTTAGTTGTCACCCACCCTTTTGACTCACTCACCTTTCCTTGTCTCATCATCCAACTACCACATTTAAAACTGCTATTGTTAGTGGGAAGTTATTGCTGGGTAGTGGTGGGTGGCAGGACTGTCAGTCCTTGCCCACACGCACAATCCACCAGTAGGATCATTCCCTCATGCAAAGAGCAAGGGATGAACAATGATTCCATTCTCCATTCTTCCATGTGGTCTTGCTCATCCTCACGCAGATGGGGGTTCTCTCACCTTCTCACACACAAGATTCTTCATCGTTTTCCTCATGCAGAGAGCTGGAGAAACCGTTTCTCGGTTAACCATGATCTTCTTATGTATGTTTTCCTTGCCAATTTGTGTCCTGTGTATTTTTTTCCTTACCAATTTCTGGCCTGTGTATGTTTTCCTCTTGTCCATGCTGAGAGTCTGATTTCTCTCCCATTTTTGGACTGTGTAATTTCCCCCCTGCTTCATTGTGAGACTAGGGATGTTGTTTTCCCCATGTTTTTGTTGTCTATGGTGTTCAATTATGTTTTGGGCCACTATGGATTCTTAGTGAGTCATTTTGGCCATGATAGGGCCAAGAACGACTCAGGGATCAGATTTCCCTACCGAAGCTGTGAGTTGCTTGTTTTGCTGCATGTATGCAGTGGTTGGTCTTCAGATGGTGTTGGAGTGGGATGAAGGCATAGTATGATTGATAAAACTGGTGTGTTTGGGAGCCACACAGATAGAGCTAGAGGGCTGGATTTCTTCTCCACAACCCCGGAGTAGCACTAGAAGGGGGGGGGGTCACGGCCTGAGGGACTGTGTAGCAGAGAAGGGACTAATTTCCTGGTGTTGGGTGTGTGTGGGAGTCCTAGAAGTTAGGCTAGTTCTTGTGTAGGAGTTCATATCTCTTCAATGAGCTCACCAACTTAGCATTCAATTTTTCCTAGCTCCTTAATGGCTTGATAAACCCAACTTTGTCAGCTTGGCTTATTTGTGTATCCTTGGCTATGTGTAAGCCTGCTTGTTCCTTAATCCTTGGGGAAATCATGCCCAGCTCAGGGGTGGCAGCGTTGCTGAGAGATTAAGGAGCACATTGGCCTATGGTTGGGTGGAACATTGCAGCGACATAGCTGGTTGCGGGACGAGTTCTTTATAAGATAAGTATTCTTATCTATTTCACATCTACAATCATATTTGATGTTTAATGAATTATCATGAACATGTTGAATGCTGAGATGTATGGTTTTGCTTCCACTGTATGTTAAAAAATTATGTATCTCTGCATGTTTTTACTTCCAAGCATTTTATTTCTGTTATATGTATGTAAAACTTCATGGGGCTAGTTTCCCGGATGGTTAGTGTATGGTAGTGTCCTCTTCGTCGGTCAGAGGGTCGGGGACATTACACGTTTCCTTTGAACTAGATCAGTGGATATTTGAATGGTGCTTTGATTGTCACAATATATGAATGTTGAAAACTTTGATTCGAAACCACATTCTTCAAGTATCCTCTACAACCATAAACATTGGGTAGCTTCATTTACAACTCCTCTATACTCTACCTCTGTAGATGAGAGTGCTATGGCACTCTGCTTCTTAATTGACCAGCTGATTGGTCCTTCTGCAAGCATGAACACATATACTGAGGTATACTTTCGATCTGTGTTGTCACCTTCCCAATCACTGTCAATAAATTCAACTAGCTCTAAGTCAGATTTTTCTTTGTAGAAAATCCCATGAGTCCTTGTTCCCTGAAACAAGTTTAGGATCCTCTTGGATGCTCTCCAATGGATCTCATGAGGCTGATCTATGTATATTGAAGCCACACTAACTTCATAAAATAATTCAGTTTGAGTATGTGTAAGATAAAGCAAACACCCAATCAACTGCCTATACAATGTATTATCTACCATAGGAGAAGAACCTGCTTCTTCAAGCTTAACTCCTGAAAGGAATGGAGTATTTATTTGCTTGAAATATTTCATGCTGAACTTGGTGAGAAAATCTAAAGCATACTTTAACTGATGAACCTTGATTCCTTGTTGGGATTGATCAATTTCGAGACCCAAGAATTGGCTCAACAATCCCAAATCTGTCATAGAAAATGTATGGTTCATTGCATCCTTCAAGGAGGAAATATCTTTCTTTGAATTTCCTGTAATCTGTAGGTCATCCACATAGAGAACAATAATCATTAAATAACCATGAATAATATTCAAATATACATTAGGATCATACTTGCATTGAACAAAACTCAATGACAGCAGAAATCCATCAATCTTGGCATACCAAGCCCTATGGGCTTGCTTGAGCCCATACAATGATTTCTTTAACCTACACACTAAAGATGGATTAGATACAAAACATTCTAGTTTATACCTATAAATATCTTCACTCATATCTCCATTTAGAAAGGCACACTTTACATCCATGTGATGTACCTCCCATTGCTTCGAAGCTGCAATGGCTAGAGCAAGCCTTATGGAGTCCATATTTGCCACTGGTACAAAGGCCTCATTGTAAGCAATACCATGTACCTAAGAGTAGCCCTTGGCTACCAATATTGCATTACATTTCAAAGGTGAACCATCAGCAAAAAACTTATTTTTAAATACCCACTTACACTTCACTAGCTTTCTCCCTGGGGGGAGATCGACCAGTTCCCATGTGTTGCTCTTCTGGAGCGAGATGAATTATTCTTTCATGGTTGTTTTCCATATTGGATCATTTTCTGCATCTTCATATGTCTTTGGATCAGAATCTATCATCAAATAACACTTCTTTGCAAAAGGCGGATCTTTCACACAAAGGGCACTCTCAAATTGATATCTAGTCCTCCTAGTGTTATTAGGATTTCTGGCTAGTTCCCCAGCTGCATGAATGGTCCTTGCTTCCCACTTTGGTCTTGTAGGGATATTAGGATTTGTAATTAATTCATAATTATCAGACATATAAGAATCAGAAAACTCATTAGTCTCTTCACTTACAATCAATGGATGTGGTGGTGAATAGGACTCTCCAACTTCAACTGCTGCTAAAGGCTCTTGTTCGAACTGAACACTTCTTTCAATGAAAGCATTGTTAGTGCTCAAGTTGATCATCTTGTACCCTTTTGAATATTTACAATATCCAGAAAATAGGCACTCTTGGCTTTGGGGTTGCAAAGCCTTCCTCTTTTCAGTTGGAATTCTAGCCCAAGCCTTTGAGCCAAAAATCCTGAAATGGGTCACATCTGGATTCTTCCCACTCCAAGCTTCAAAAGGAGTCATACCATAAAGCTGATTATGTGGCACCCTATTTTGGATATAGGATGCATAATTTATAGCATCATCCCAAAACTTTGGTGGCAAATGTTTAGCCTCCATCATGCAAGTTGTCATCTCCTTCAATGATCTGTTCTTTCTCTCAGCAACACCATTTTGCTGTGGTGTGTAAGGAATATAATGTTACATATGGATACCTGCATCTTTGCAATACTGGATGAACTCAGACTTGACATACTCACCACCATTATCATATCTGAGGATCTTGAGTTTCCTCCCAGACTTGTTTTCAACTGTAACACCCCGGTTTTGACCCCGTTGCGTTAGATGTATATGATGTATATATTGTAAATGATCATGGTGTGGAGATAAAGGCCAAGGCCCCACCATTGATCGGTTATGCTATGTTTTGGATTTAAACTTGTCACCGATGGTATATTGGGGCATGCAACATATATTAAGTTTATCATCATGTAAATATGCATCTATAATTAATTAAATGAATCCGACCAGCTACGATCGCGGCAACTAAATTGAGAAGGGACATGATTTTCACAAGGATAAGGGTGGGGAAATTGTCAAACCTTGGCCAATGGGGTAAAAATCCAGGTGTCTTCTTTCCTTGCCTCACCCAACCACTTTCATTGAAGAATGGCTGCTAGTGGTTGAGGCAGTTAATTGTTTTGGGAGTGGGGTGGCAGGATTGTCAGTCCTCACCCACACGCACACTCCACCAGCAAGGAACACACTCACGCCTTCCCTCCACTGTGCATTACCTTGACGGTTTTTTTTCCTTCCTCACAGTCTGCTCACATCCATGCACATGCTTACCTGGTCTCACTCACGCAGACATTCACTCTCTCCACGACAGTGCTGAAACGTTGGTGCACTCCAATCTGCATCCTCTCTGTTGTTGTTCATCCATGCACAAGCTCGGAGCTATTCGTCCTCACATAGGGACCATTGTCTACTCATTACCCTCACGTGCAGTAGTATGCCCATTTCATGCTAAGTTCAGAATTCGGTATTTTCTCTTCCTCTGCGTGGTTTATGAATGTATTACCGGTGACTTCATTGCCAAAGGGTGAGCTGTTGTTTTCCCCTGTTGTGAGTTGTGCTCACTGATAAGATTCAGGGCTGTGGTCTTCCCCCTGCTGTGAACTTGGTTGCCTTTCCATCCTCGGATGGTGTAAGTTCCTTGGTGACTTCATTGTTCAGATTGGGTCGTTGATTTTTCCCACATTGTTGGTTGTGGTTGTCGTGGTCTTCTTTACATTTTGGAGACTGTTGTAATTTTGCTTGAGAGTCATTTTGGCCACGATAGGGCCAAGAATGACTCAGGAATTGGATTCTCTATATTAAGCTATATCAGCTGAGTGATTGCATACGTGCAATGGTTGGTCTTTGGACTGTGTAAGGAGCAGGGATGGGGGCTTGGTTTACAGACAGAGCTAGAGGGATGGCCTTCTTCTCCATCACCCCTGAATAGCACTGGAAGGGAATCCAGGGCCTGAGGGACTGTGTAGCAGAGAAGGGACTGATTCCTTGTGTTGGGTGTGGGTGGGTGTCTTAGAGGTCGGGCTAGTTCTGGTGTAAGTGTTCTTGGCTCTATAATGAGCTCACTAGCTTAGCATTAAGCCTTTCCCAACTCCTTGATGGCCTAATAAACCCAACTGTGTTGGCTTGGCTGTGTGTTTGTATATCCGTGGCTATGTGTCAGCCTGCTAGTTCCCTTATTCCTTGGAGAATCATGCCTAGCTCGGGGGTGGCAGCACTGCTGAGAGATTAAGGAGCATGCTGGCCTATGGTTGGGTGGAACGTTGCAGTGACATAGCTGGTTGCGGAACGAGTTCATCATAAGATAAGTGATTTTGTCCATTTTTACTTCTGCAACTGTATTTTTGGTTAATTATAATGTTGAACATGTTCAATAAATTTTTGAATGAATGCACGTTAATTCTGCTGTGTGAGATACATACTTGTAGCTGTGTATGCTGAATGATTGCATCTGTGCATGATAAATATTCATGTGTGCATATTCTAGTTCTAAGAACTTGTTTAAGCATTCTGTTTTAGCAGAACATGCAAATTCACATGTTCATGGGGCTCTTAGCCCCTGTGGTTAAAGCCATGGATCACGTCCTCTTCACCGGTCAGAGGCACGGGGACGTGACATTAACCAAGGCTCTAAAGACTTTGAAGAGGTCAAAAACTTCAGACTTATGCTTTAGGAAGTAAACCCAACAATACCTGGAAAATTCATCTATGAAGGTGAGTGAATATTTGGCTTTACTCATGGACATATGAGGTAATGGACCAGCAATGTCACTATGGATCAACTCAATAGGTGTGGAGTTTCTCTCATGACTAGCTCTCTCATACTTGTGCTTTGGGTGTTTTCCTAGGATACAACCTTGACAGACTCCCTTAGAAAACTTGATCTTTGGTAACCCTATGACAATGTATTTGTCATTCAAATTAGAAAGATACTTGTAACTAATATGACCAAATATTTCATGCCAAATATTGCTTGCTTCATTAGCATGAATAAGAAGAGAAGAGGGGCTTGAGTAGGGTAGAAAATGGGAAAACTTGTATACCTTCGAAGTGTGATCAACAAAACCTTTTGCTATGAACTTACCATTCGAAATCTCGGTGATTTCAACTTCATTGGGGGAGAAGATGAATTTCTTTGGAGACCCAATGTGAGTCATCTGATACACTAACAAGAGATTAGAGGCAAGACCTGGAACATTAAACACATTATTGAAATTACCATGGTCAAGATCAATCCTACCCTTTCCCATACTGTCAGTCAGAGATTTATCTCCCAAGACTATTGGTGGACCTTTTGACATGTCAAGAGAGGAAAATATCTCCATTGTCGAAACCATATGTCTGGAAGCTCTAGAATCAATGATGAATATAGGTGAGCTTGAGGTGTCAACAACCAAGGCATGTACTATCTCCTTGTATTCTGAATTTGATCCTCCTTCCCTCTTCTTTGAGCAATTAGGAATGGAGATGTTGTTCTTCTCCAGGAGTTGGGTCAACATGTCTATTTCCTTTTTCATACAAGAGCTCTCAGGATGATAGCCCTTACTGCAGTATGCGCACTTGCTCATTTCTCCCTTGTTCTTCTTCTTCTGGGGGTTCTTCTTAGAGCTTGAGGACCCCTCTTGAGACTTTTCCTTGTCTCTCTTTTTCTCAGGTGGATTTTTATCTTTTTTCATGCTTTCGAATCCACCTTCGAATCTCCAGCAACCAAATCTTGGTCTTTGGAAGGTTTGATGGTGCCCATCATCACCAATTTATCTTTCTCCTGAGTGAGGGATTCCATGAACTCAACAATATTAGGCATCTTCTAGGTTAGATATATAAATTTAGTGGCATAGAAGGTCGAAACACACACTGAATAGTCACATCCAAACTTTGAGAGAATGTTCAAAACTAGTTTATCCTCCTTCTTTTCAATCCCACATTGTTTTAACTGCAAAACAAGGGACTTAAACTTGGTAAAATAGAGTTGTAATGATTCGAAGCTACTGGGATTCAAGGAGATCGATTCATTCTAGATTTGATGTCTTATCCTCTCATCTGTATCTCTTCAAGATTCTCCCACACCTCATTAGGAGATGTCAATGAATCAAGATAAAAGAGGAGCTCTCTTGAAATACTCAGACACAAAATACCATAGGCCTCATCCCTCCTGTTGTGCCATTTGATTTTCTCTGCAGCTGCATTGGGATCTACCTCAGTATCCATGGTAACCCTATATATATCTTTTTCTCTCAACAATATCTCCATCTCAGCTTTCCATTCGAAGAAATTGAATGCAGTCAAGATGATCCTTTCAGATTGCTCCATATCTCAGCTCCTATGCCCTTCAGTCAGCAGAATGTGTTCCTAGTTAGTGATGTTGAACCTACAATAACAATTTGGAGGGAGATAAATTGATCTACAAAGGATCTGATACCATGTGGAAATAGAACCCAAGAGATAGATCAATTACACTCACAAAATTGCTAATCAAACATGCAAAATTCACACAAAAGGAGACTGGAATTGGAGCATAAACTAATCCTGTATTGAATAAGTGTACATTAGCCAACCATATGAATTAATAGGCTGCTCAAATATATAATTACATGATATATTTGAAAGCACTAGGTTTCTATTCAAATTGGTAAAAAAGCAGGCTTACTAAAACAAGTCAAATACCCCGTAGGTGCAAAAAGGACTTTCTAAATCCATGAAGATCCTCATGAATTAGCTAAAGCGAGTGGGAAAGATAATAAGTGGTGGAAAGATAACTCATTCATTCTTTTCTATGGGGAAAAGGAAGGAGGATGACATGGTCAAAAAACAAGGCAAGTTCCCCTAAACTAGCTTTTCCTTTATGCCTTAAAAATGTTGTAAAGCAAGACAACTTTTAGAAAAAGAAGATATGCACTTTAAGGAACCAGAAATAAACCAAACATGCTAAATATGTTTCCAAGATGATTCCAAAGCACTCCATGACCTAGTTTATCAAGTATTGACTTCTAGGAACATGTAGAAGTCAACTAGCATAGAGACGGAATCTATGAATCTAGGAATAAGACAAAAATGATTTAATTAATGTCAAATATGGGTAACTGTGGGTTGATTATTCTAACAAATTTATTAGCTACAACATTTTCCACATAACTGATCATGCCATCAACATGTGGTCCAAGTTTGGTTTTGGATGGATTTGTTTTTTCTCTTGGTGCCGTGGACAAAATCTAATATATCATCCTATATTGAGAGTATACTAAATCCAATTTTCGAAGCTCTAATTATGGCCTATTCTTGAACCAATGTACTAAGAATACATTAGGAATTTGATCCTTAGTCGATCGATGTCTCCTTCACTAGTCATGGATGTGATAAATAATGTGTGTATGTTTTATTTACTGAAACAAATTCATAAGATCGGATGTTATCTCAAAATAGACAAGAAACTAAAACTTATTAAAAAATGCCATCACCAAAGTGTCAAAGTTGTGAAATGATTCTTGTGGTAACTGAATTTGGCACATTGAAGCTATGTCAATCAAGGTTCACTAGAAAAGTATAAGTCTAATACCATCGTCCATTAGTGATTTCTAAGAACACTAAAAATATTAAGTCATAACATTGTTGGAAGGGTTATCTCCATGTTTTGCTTCAAACTTTGGGATTTCTAAAGGAAATTTAGTAGGAATATGAGGTCAGTTGGGATTATGAATCACTAGATCATTGGTAAGTTTCATTATATTGGCATATCCAATGTTGTGAGGGATTACAATTTAGTCTAAGAAAAATATTTCCAATTTTCAAGAGAATGTCTCAACATTTGATTGTTACTACCAAAATAATTACTTGGAGCATAACCAATACAAGATATAAATGGAGAGTAAATTTGGGCACCAAGGTTATGAAGGAATCCTACTAGGATTTGAACAAATAGAGGGAATTCCCCACTCGTCATGCTTCATATTCTAGGAAAGGGTAAACTTCCTAGAGTCATGCTAGAAATCAAATCACCTCTGCTTCCAATAGATAGAATAGATGCGGGAATATGTCCTCATCCAAATAAATAAGTAGGGAATGGGTAGAAGAAATTCCTACATACATGTTAAAACTAAGAAATACAGGTGGTGCACTAGAAGAAATGCATGGAATTCTAGTAAATGGAATACCAAAAGCAAAAGAACCATTTCCTAAGGATAATAGGATGGTGTTATGGTTCCACTTCTAGGGTTTATTATAGAAGAGCAGGAACATTGTAACACCCCGGTTTTGACCCCATTTGCATTTAAATATTATGATGTAAATAATCATGGTGTGGAGCTAGGAAAATGCCCCACCATTGGTTTATTGTTTATGTTTCGGCAATTAAGGTTGGGCCGATGGTATTTTTTTATGCTAGCTGAACATTAAAAAGCTAAACATTATGTTAAAATTGCATTTTTTATTAAAACCCACAGCTGCCTATGTAAACTCAACTAAATGAGATGGGGGCATGATTTTTCCTAAGGATGAGGGAGTGGGGGATTGGAAGAGTGGGAAGAAATTCAAATTGGAAAGAGCACCAATTCTAGAAAAACGTTTTTAAATTTTCTTGGGCAAGAAAACACCAAAAACAACCACTTTTTCCTCATGCAGCAGCATTTCACCTTCCCTCACGATTTGGATTGAACAAAACGGTTTTGGAAACCCAATTAGGAATTCATGTAGCAGCAAGCAAGAAAAAACGATTCTGAGTCTGAACTCTTCATGATTCCCCCTGTTCGGCAATTTGTTCCTTTCACGATTTTGGTTTTCCTATTAGGAATTGTTCTGTTTCACATTTTCTCCAGTCTGCTAGTTGTTTTCCTGAATACAATTGCCCTGAATCCAATTTTGTGTCTTTATTTTGAAAGACCAACAACATTTTCAATTTTGGTATTTTTGCAACACTCGGTCTGGCACCGACAATGTTCAGAAATTCATAAATTTTGTATGTGTATGTAATCCCTTGCGTCGACTACATTCTGATAAATCCCAGGACTGAGATCACTATGTGTGCATCCACGTTTGGCATTTTAATTGATTTAACGAATGGAAAAAGAGTCTAGACTTACTTGATAAACCTAGTGTGTGAAAGAACCTCATAGACCAATCTAGAAGGCTGGTTTTCTTCATTGCATGCCCTGCATAGCACTAGAAGGGAAGGAATGGCAAGAGGGACTGTGTAGCAGAGAAGGGAATGATTCCTTGTGTTGGGTGTGTAATTGTTTATAAATAAGGCTAGATTTATTGTGGGTGTTCATAGCTATGGGGTTGAGCTCACTAGCTTAGCAGTCAGTCTTTCCACCTCCTTGGCAGCCTGATAAACCCAACTAGAAGGATGGCTTGGCTGGAATCCTGATAAACCCATATGTTGGCTTGCATGTCTCTCATGAATTTTTTGCTCAGTGTAAACCACTGCTTGTGTAAGTCTGATAAACCCAATTGTGTTGGCTTGACTGAGTTTTATTATATCCTTTGCTATGGGGAAATTCTGCCAGTGTTCCTTATTCCTTGGGGAAAATCATGCCTAGCTCGAGGTGACAATGTTGTTGAGAGATTAAAGAGCACACTGGTTTAGGGTTGGGTGGAACATTGCAGCGACATAGCTGGTTTCGGGGCAAGCTTCTCCAAAGATAAGTATTCTTGTTTATTTAACTTCTACAACTGTATTTTCTTATGAATTATTATGAAATTATCATGAACATGTTGAACGCATGAGCATGTTGAATGAACTATTTGATTCCGTTGTATATATCATGTACATTTTATTATGCATCTGTGTATTTATATGCTTTAAGTTCAATTCATTTTATATATGTATTATGTTCATGGGGGCTTATACAGCCTGGTTTGATAGATGTTTTCACGTCCTCTTTGCCGAGTAAGGGTTGGGGATGTGACAAACCTCCACTTGGAACTCCATAAGTACTCAATAAAATGTTTGTAACTAGGACGCATAAAATGGGAGGATTAAATCCTCCAAAAACAACACCAAAAGCAATGGAATGAGTGCCCCATCTCCATTAATTGTGTGTAATTTGATTATGATTATCAAAGTTACGATTATGCAAAAGAGGTAGACTCTAAGATTCATTGAGGAGGGGTTTAAATTAACAACATATTTCAGATATGTTAGGTATTCTATCCATATAGGACAAAGATATTCTTAAGTAGGATGTGATTGAACCCTTACTATCATATATATGTTACCATTTAAATCTCTTAGGTTCCCTTGAACTAATAATTCATCAAAATGTATGTCTTTTTCTACTACATGTTCCATTTTTGGATCATTCAAAGGATATTGAGTCTCTTTGATATATCATAGATGTACAAATCAATATTATCGGTAATCCACTTTTGGGTAGGTGGCTCCACTCTCTTAGGATAAATATCTCGACTCCTTCTAGACTAGCAGAGTGGTTGATCAACCACATTTAATCAAAGACTCAAAAATGGAAAATAAAAGACAACTTGAGGCAATCTAACATGCAATCAAACTAGAAATCAACTAAAATTTCTTAAGATAATCAATAAGAAAACCACTCTTCCAATGATCAGTCTAGGGTGGTTAGTATCTAGAGCTAAATCAGTGAAGAGTCGATTAAATAACCTTCTAAAAGTTGGTTTGGGATGATGAAGGCCCAATAATATCCAACAAAGGTGTGAGATACAATTACAATAATCTTCATGTAATAATTTCCCAAGGTGAAAGTACCATAATGAATACATACACACTCCAAGGAAGTTGAGATGGAGGTTATGCATCTAGATTGGGTATGATAAGCACTTACCACTTGCATTTATCTAGGAAAAAGACCCATAGGACATAAAGATAAGGATACAACTTCATAATCAATGGCTAGAGGGAACAATCATGAGTCAATATTATGCATATGGGTAGAAAATATAGGACTAAGTCCTCATCCCAAATATTTATAGAAAATTGGTGTCACCCTGAGGACTTGACACTTTTATCCAAATCCCCCATATAGATAGCAATCCCACCAAAGAAGTGAAGAGAGGAAATATAATCCACTTGTTTATCTTGACTATAGTTCTTGAAAATTTTGTGAAATGTTCTTCCTCAATAAGATCTCATTGTTGCTAATGGATTTATCTCTCTTTAATCAATTCCTAGTTTTATTTTCATCCTTGGAGAGTTTAATCTCCAATCCAACACCAAGGATTTGGAATTATACTAAATTGGTTTTTTAGAAAGAAAATTCTAGTTTATTTTGAGATTAATCATTTATTTTAATGGTTGTTAATTACTCAAGGTAATGAACATGCAACTGGCAATGTTTAGAGACATATAGAAACTAGAAACAATAATAACATTGGAAAACTTTCCAATCTACACGTAGTACTCACTAAAACTAAGTTTCAGTTTAGATTTTAAGACATAAACAAATTTTCAAATATGAAATACATTGCAATGTAGATGCTCTTCAAAATTGTAATCTGAAATCCTATGAACCAAACATAATAGAAAATGCAACTAGTATGCACTACTAAAAATCATTCTATGCACATAAAGCAAGGAAAGAGAAAAATGTTTCTCTTTTTCTTTAAGGAAACACAATGTTAAATCTAAACTGATTTCTATAGTCTACATGTCATATACTCTTTCAATATTGCCAAAAAATAGAACAAAAATCCAAAAATGCAAACACTAAGTTATAGGATCCATACTATGGTTTCATTAAGGCAACAAGAGTATATTGTTGACACGGATCTATAGATAGGGGTTCACACATTGTCGATGCTCCTTTCCACCATGATCTCCTTTAGCACAGACCCAGATAGGTTTTACCCCATCCAGCAACACTTGTGAATAATATGAAGTCTCACCTGAGATGTTCGATGAAGAGCTACAAGTACCAAGTTTCCGCGATAAGGAGGAGGATTTGCGCATCTATTTTCTTTCTGTTGCAGTACTTAACCAAAGATCTAGGCAAGGGTTTTAACATCACTCATTCATATTTGATCAAATCAAGAACCATTCACATTAGATCACATCATTATATTCATTCATAAATAGTTCAAAAAGTATGGAGTCATCCACCATGCAAAAGAATCTCATCATTCATAAACATAAATCATACTGCAACATTTTCTCATTCATATCGAATTATTAAAACCATAAAACAACAAACATAAGACACGGAGTTTCCAACATCATCCACACTTTTCATATTAATCCATAAGTCAAAACAAGTTTCCAAAATATATCTCAGGTTGAAAACCTCAGATTGAAATAGAAGATATAAAGATATCAAACAGATAGTTGAATGATTATCTCTCCACAACAATGATAATCTTATGAGATCAAGTGATATCCTCCTACTACATTTCTTACTCTATATATAGGATTGTGCCTTTACAAAATGGTCCACTTCTAACTACTTTCTAACTAACTTGGACCAAAGACTACAAAAATACAACCAAGTCGACTCTTGTTGACTTCTTCACCTTGTGCACTATTCTTCAACTTTGGTTGCTTGCACACCATGCACATCCATATCGCCTGCCAACATATATATGTGCTTTCCTTGAAGGAAATAAGTGTATGCATATGATTTTATCAAAGGAAACATGCATATATATATATATATATATATATATATATATATATATATAGATATATATGCACTTTAACTAAAAGAAAGAAGAGTAAATATGCACTTTACTTGAAGGAAGGAAGAGTATATACACTATTGTCACCAAATATACAAGCATATACCTCTTGGAAGATGCTTTCAAATAGTAATAATGCTTGAATGTTTTTGGAATTTGGGCCTATAGAATATAATGCAAGGAAACAAACAACAAACCAACCCAAGAACACCTAAAAATCCAAATAACAACAAGAGGAAACCATAAAGAGAAAAAATCCAAGATCATTTTTCCATTCATGGAGTCGTCAATTCTTTTAGGGAGAAAATTTCTCAAATAGATAGGTTTAATCAATCATATCGATATTGAAAGAACAACAAACTTATTTTCCGAAAATTAGGCTTGCACTACTAACCATTGATTGAAGAAATCAAGTACCTTCTTCTCGTGGTTTTCTTGAAAATAATTTTGCACATTGATCTCAATACACTTGTCATTATTTCGATCCACACTCTAAAATATACATGCAAAACACAACAACCTTTCTCAATGCAATGGGTTACAAAGAGAGAAAATATGAAAATAACTAACTTTTACTAACTTAGTTAGGCAAGTTAATTCACTCATCCAAATACAAATTGGAAATAATCAAGTAAGGACAATTGCAAATGGGGGTGAAATAAGAGATATCTTCCTTTTATTAATGATAACACCAAATTACAATTGTACCTGATCTTCTATTGCTGGCACCTTTCGTAACTAAATTATGGATTCCTCCATCCCATGGGGTATTCACTTAGTTAAACTATGTCACAATGCCTTCATTCATGGGATATTAATGAATACCCCTAATTTCACTAGATATTGATAAATACCTACCAAAATCCTTTTGTTGAGCTCCCCTCCCAATACATATTTCCAATTAAAATAACCCTATTTTCATGATATATTATTTATTTTTCATAGATTCCCCTTTTTATACCTCCCAATACCTATAAACCCCCCATAACCTACTCCTTGCCCCCCAATACCTACAATATATTGACTTTGTTCTTCACAATTTAAAACCCTCCCTTTATGAATGAATGTGATAAGATATTGGTCAACAAGGTGAATGCTTTATTCTTTAGCCTAGTCACTTAAAACAATTTCTCCTCTACAAATTCCTTGTTTTTCAATAGGTGAGAAGACCAGTTTAGGCCTAGGTATCAAATATGAGAAAATGATTCATAATTAAATAATGAGGGTCTATTGGAAGATAATATCATAAAAATTAGTGCTTTGTTACAGAAAGAAGTGCTCCAACATAAGGTTGTTCTCAAGGGATTTCACGATGGGAATTGGATCAATAACTATGTATGGACATATAATTCTTAATTAGGATTGTGCAATTAATTCTTAATTAATATTTTTACACATTTTCCAAGGCATATGTTCCTTTCATGAAGAGAAATAGTGTACATACACACATTTAATTGAGGGAAAGAGTGTATGGGTGCAAAATATTGGATCTTATGAGATTTATGAAAGGAAATGATTGGAAATTATTGTTGTTAAGATTGTGTGTGAATTAGGTGAATAAAGGGCATCAAATAGTTTTATAACAGTAACTATGCAATGAGATTTGAGGTTTCTATTTTGAAAAGCAGTTGGTTGCTTTGTATTGAAGTTATTTATTTTGCATTAAAGATTATCTATCCAAATCCAAAACCCTTAAACTCTCAGTTGAATTATGCAAGGTATCTAAGCGAGAAAAACTCTATATTTATGCTACTCTTGCTAAGTTTGGTCATCCTTATTCTATTTTTGTATCTACTTTTTACTCCACTAAAGAAGCTATATTGTCTGCTTATATAGAACCTAGTGTTGAAGCTTTTCTTAATTTTGTGATTAGAGAGAAATATAAGTTCTTGCATCTTGCATTGATCAACACTATAGGTACATCTAATAAATCCTTAGTAGTACAATGGAGGGATAATCCAAGCATCCAAAGAAGTAACACCCTTACAACAATAAGCAGAACAAGGGCCCAAAATCCTCTCAATAAGTTCCTACACCTAATGGTGATAAAGGCAATAAATTGAAAGGTAAGCCTGATTAAACAATGTTGTTGTTTTTTGATCTGATATTAACTTGATCTGAAATTTCAAGATCTTTTAACCATTAATTTGCATGTTAATTACTCATAAAATAAGCTTAACAATAGAAATTGTAAATGCTTTAAATCAATCACAAAGAAAATAAAAACACATATAAAAACCAGAAATAGAAGACACAACTGATAACAGACTTCACCCCTCGTGGGCTACTTCTCTGGGCCACTTCCAATGGGAAGGACGATCTATTAAATCTTCAAAATCTTACGATTGAGTGTTCTGGAAACACTTTAGAATTATTTCTTTCAAAAGAAGAAATAAACAACACCATTCATTTCCTTGCGAAATTCTGAGAAAACAAAGTATAAACTTAAATATATTTGTCTGAGACCTCCTCTGGCACGCAAAGCAAGAACACCCTATGCCATCCTTGTACTGACTGTACTTTCCTGCCTCGGGAATTGTGCACAATAATTTATGTACCCACCTCGAGATCTATTCCCACACTTTGTCTTGAAAACTGTGCAAAATGTTGTGGTGAACTTCGAATTTTTCTATTTATCATTGGTAATTTCATGGTTTTTTATAAGGTTAAAAACTTTGTTTTGGGTCGTGGTACATGGGGCCACGCACCCAATTTGAACAACAACCGTCGCTCCAACACTTAAGTATTATCTACCAATTGATAACAACAAAATGACTGTTGGTCTGGTCGTAATGTGTGCTATTGTGAAGGTATAGGTCCTAGGATCAAACTCTTGGGCCTCTCCATTAGAGTAAATTTGAGGTCTAAAATGGGCCTCCTAAGGAAAATAATAAAATAATAGTTAAAATAATAAAACAATATTTATTAATTTTGGTGGAAGAAAGACAAAACTATTTTTTTGTTCGTATTTTCAACATATCTCCCTATGTTTTTACTCAAAATTCGAGTGAGTACCCACACTTCATACTTTTGATGGACCCCTCTACCTCAAAAACAAGAAATCACATTTTTTCAGGTATTTCTTGTTTTTCTAGTATAGGGGTCCATCGAAAGTATGCAGTGTGGGTACTCGTTGGATCCGGAATCAAATTCCGCATCCAACAAACCATCCTGCTTGAATTTTGAGTAAAAACACAAGGAGATATGTTGAAAATACGAACAAAAAAAGTAGTTTTTTTTATGACAAATATGTCAATTCAACCATTATGGTTGACTCATTTTATTGAAATTCTATTGGTTCTTGAATTCCAAATCACAAGAATTTATTGTTGGCTTGTTTTATTATAAGTCCCATTTTAGACCCCAAATTTCCTCTAATACTTCCCTTGCACGTTTGATTAAAAGTGGCATTATGCGTTATGATATGGTTACAATAGTTCAGTGAGCCTTATATTTGGATAAGGTTAACAATTTGAGCATTGTTGGAAAGGTTGAAACACAGTATATTATGGTTATAACAATGGTTTAAATACATATCGTTTAATGCGTTATATTGTCAACTATGATATGTTTTTTTAAAAGATAAGGTTCCATCGTTTGTTTATATCATGTATAATACACATCACAATTGGGGTTTCGGTGTTGGCATGGGGTCAAGGGATAAGCCCTCAGCACCCCTCATTTTTCCATAACCAAAACCATACAAACTTAAATCATATTTGTGTCATATCCTTAACAAGGAACACCCATGGAGGATTTGGTTTGCGGGATATTGTGAATGCTATGAAGACTTGGAGGTCTAGGGTTCAAATCCCACAGACTTTAACCTCTAACCAATATTTTGATACCAACCTTTACCAATTTTTTTCCAAACCATATATATATATTTTTACCATTTTTACCATATTTAACCTTCATTGTCGATACTTGAAATGTTGACAACTTCTTCATCTAGAGGTTGTTTCACATGAAATGAATGTCACTGGAAAGCTGTTGACGGGATTTTTCATCCTGTAAACTTTTATTTCTGCTTTGAAGACTTTAATTTAGGTCAACTTTGAGATGATCCACCTAGATCATTTTTGTGGGTGAGATGGTCATGTGGAATCTAATTTTTTTAATAAAACAGAATCCTTAGAAGCAACAATGAAGAGGCACAACATTAGTCTCAATTCTTCTTCTCGTGGACATGCACTTTCTTCTCCTGATTTTTCCTTTAATGCATTATCTATTTATTCTAATGAAAGGCTCATTGATTTTCAATCATATTATCTCGTGGCTAAGGATCGGGGAAAATTTTAAGGATCAATAATTTTCTCAAAGTGTAGAAATCTTGGTGAATCGTACTAATTCTTCAATTTGCAACCATAAAATGTTTGGCGATTTTTTGTAAACATATTCAAATTCCTAAGGACCGTATCTACTTTTTGGACAATCTTGGCGATTTTTAGAGTAACAAAAAATTATCCCCTCAAATTTGGGTGAATCATTTTTGAAAATACAAATTACAAAAAATAATTCAAAAAAAGGTTGAAAAATAGCCCACAGGCTAAATTTCTCCCCTAAATTTTTTTCTTTTAAGGATTGCCATTTTTTCTACTCTAAATGAATGTAACACCAAAAAAATATGTGTTGGTGATGATAGATCTCTTAGTGTTGAAGTGTCTGAAATAATCCAACTAGATGGTGGTCATTTCAAAGATTTATTGTGTGTTCCAAGTATTTCCTGCAATATGTTGTTAGTCTATTAGATCACTCATTTCAATGAAGGTAAGACTGTAGAGTTTTCACCTCACTAATTTGTAAATAAGGATTTAAAAGATCCTAAACATGTCCTAGCAATTATAATTGTTGATGATATTACAAGGTTGTACATATTTGACAACTTTGGATCGTCATATTTTCCATATTTTTTTATTGTTCATAGTGAAGAATTGAACAAACTTTGGCATGGACAATTTTTTCATCTAAACTATCACTCAGTGGAGCACCTATGCTACCAAAAAATGGTGATTGTTCTTTCTCTTATTTCTTATAGAGATGGTATTTGTTCCAAGTGTGTTTTCAATACGTCATTGGTTCAATTTTGACAAATGTGTCTCTTGGCATGCCCCCCCCCCCTCCCTTGCAGCTTGTTCACATTGATTTGTGTGTTCTGTATCCCTATGCTTCTTTCTTTGGCTTCATGTACTTCTTAAGTTTCATTGATGACTTCTCCAAATGTGCTTTGATTTACTTTTTAAAACTTAGGAGTACATTTTTTGACATGTTTTTGTCCTACAAGGCCATTGTAGAAAACTATCAAAACATCAAACACAAATCTATAAGAAAATATAATGGAGGTGAATATGTTAACAATAAATTTACAATTATTACATTGCATAGGGCATTTAAATGCAATATATTGTTCCATATACAACACACAAAAAATGGTGTTGCTGAAAGAAACAATCACACATTAAAGGAAATGGATAATTATATGATATTTATATCTAAGGGATTAAGTCCTCATTTTTTTGTAGAGTCCATTAATTGTGACAATTACATATTCAATTGCACTTCCACAGAGAGTTTAAATTATATAACACTCAATGAAGCATGGAGTAAAATTAAACCAAATGTAGGGCACTTTTGTGTGTTTGGTAGTGAAGCATGGGATCACATTCTCAATGAAAAATGGAAAGCATTGCATACTAAGAGTGAGAAGTGTATTTTTGTTAGATATTCTAAAGATGTAAAAGGTTATATACTTATTTAACCTAATTTCAATGGCATTATTATTAGAATTTGATGTTAAATTTGTGTCATATTTATCTTGTAAGCCATCTTTGACGATTGTGTCACCTTATATTCCCAACTTATATGTTAATGATCCTACTCTTGTTTCTTCTTCAGATGATGACAGTGAGGATGAAAATCCACCTATGTCTACTCACTTTCCTTCCATTGGATCCATTGAACATGAGCCTACACCAACACCACTATCCTAGATGGATCTAAACAACATGTTAAGAAACTAGTAATCTTTCCAATGAGCCTGGAGATCAACGCTGAACACATTCACAGTTCCAACAAGCCTCTTCTCTTTTAGATCAAGTTTCAAATACTCGTGCTCCATAAACATTTGCAAAAGCTTATGGCCTTCTATATTGGGATGCAACAATGAATGAAGAAACATTGTTCCTTAATGGTGAATGATAATTGGGATCTTGTACCTCTTACAGAAGGAAAACAAACTTGTTAGATGTAAATGGGGGTATATAACTAAGCATGCATCACATGGAAGTGTTAAAAGACTTAAGGAAAGGTTAATTGCCAAAGGATTTTCTCAAGTTGAAGGAACTAATTACAATGAAACCTTTTCCCATCTTGCCAAAACGAACTCCATTTGCTTTGTTATTTCCCTTGTTGCTTCACATAAATTGGAGGTTCCTCAAATGGATATTAAATCCACCTTCTTGCATGGGGATTTACAAGAAGAAATTTACATGGAACAACCTCCTAGCTATGTTCAAAATTACTCTAGCCTTGTTTTTCATCTTAAGAGTGTTGAAATTGTATCTTTGAAGGTCCTCCCATGTTTTTGGTGTGGGTGTGATGAGAGGAATTGAGAAATTTTGTCCTTATGTATTTATGTAACAAAGTGAGGTTTATGTAAATAAAGTCTGATTATGTTTTTATACTTTAGAAAAGAGGGTCTCACTTAAAAATGTATTTAATAATTAAAGTGTTTAATTATTAAAAGTGAGATAAGTTGTGGACCCTTGATTTTGAAGAAAGATCTTCAACCCTAGATAAGGTAGTTATTGAAGATAGTTACAAAATCTAAGTATAAAAATTTAAAGAGGGAAAATGAAAGATAACTCACCACAGAGAAAGAGAAAGAGATTGAAGACCAAAGAAGAAAGAGAAGACCCCTAGCATGAATTCCAATCCAAGTGACAACATTAAATGTAGAATTGTAGTAGCATTAATGAAAGGCTGAGGTAGTCCGTACAAACACGTGTGGGCACATTTTTTGAGGAAGAAAAGTACATAAAAGAATGATATGCCATACAACATTAATTGCAGGTAGTGGCATGAATTTTGAGGCAGCAGAAAAGTACATAACTAAAAGATCTGTACAGCCACACGTGTGATAGAAAAGTATAGACCGTACCTGCATGTGTGAAGGTACAGCAGGTCGTACTACACATCAGGCACATTTTTCGAGGTATTTTGTTGTAGAAGGTGTTTTTGGAAAATTGCCAATAGGGTTCAGAGGAAATTATTTTTTGAGTTGTAGAAAAATTTCTGAGTTTGTCTTCTTTAATGAAAAACTTATTTCTAGGGTTTTCCACAAGTAGTGGGGTTTTCCTCGGTCTTTAGACAAAAATTTTATTGTGTTCATCTGCTTAAAATGTTTCAGTATATGGCCGAATTTTGAAGTGCATTTTCAGAAATGTGGTTTTACTTTTCATTAAATTCAAGTTAAAGCCCTAGTTCCTGAAACTGTTTGACATAATGTGTGAATGAACTACTTCATTTATTAAGTCAAGATTTTCTTCATGGTATCAGAGCTGATGGTATCAGATCTTGGTTTAACAGAGTCATACTGAAAAAGAAGTTTAGCAAATGTTCTCTAAAGGTTTAGAAAATTGTTAGATATTTTCTTCAGTTAATTTTTGGTTGCAAGTTATTTTCCATGATGAACATTAGGTATGAGGATTGGTTGGATGGAGTATCGAACTACATTCCATGGAAGGTATGAATTACTATTGTTTTGAAAGAACTTAGGGTTTGGATTTTTATTAACAGTGTCATGACTAAGCCAACAAATAAAGATGAGCTTGTGGAGTTTGAAGCTCTTGAAGCTAGAGCCCACAAAATTATCTTGGATGGGGTTAAAGACCATCTCATACCACACATAGAAGAAAAGAAAATTCCTAAAGATATGTGGGACACTTTGACCAAATTATTCAAAGCAAATAATGAAAATAGGAAGTTGGCCCTAAAAGACAAGCTACATAGCATTAAAATAAAAAGTGATGAAGGTGTAGCCTCTTACTTGAATCGTGTTACACAAGTTAAGGACGAGTTGGAAACTGTAGGAGAAACCATTCCTGATTCAAAATTGGTGAGGATAGCCCTGAAGGGTTTCACCAAGAAGTGGGAGGTTTTTGTGAAGTGTATTGTGGGCAGAGAAACTCTTCCAAGTTGGTCTAGATTGATGGATGAATTCACCCAAGAAGAAATCCGAGATGGGGCACAGGTTGGCCAAACTATTGAGGATGCTGAGCAGAATGTGGCACTTGCAGCAAAATCCAAGAGTAAGAAAAAGAAAGATCTAAGTCAGATGAAGTGCTTTCAATGTGGCAAGTTGGGACACTATGCCACAAAATGTCATGAGAAGAATATTGTGAAGACTGAAAGAGATGTAGCAACATCTGCAGTTGTAGAAGAGTTTGCTACAAAGTTTAAGCAAAAATCTTCTCTTATCTCAATTGATTCCAGTGTAGGAAGTTCTATCTTTGAGCATGTCTGGGTTGTTGACAGCGGTGCAACCAAACATATGACTGGGGTCTATGACTCTTTTTAGATGATTAAAATTCTAGAGTCGGGACAGTTCATTTAGACAGACATTAAGAGTCCTCAGATTGCTATTCAAAGGGTTGAAATAGTCACGTTCCAACTAGACCTTAGAGAGGTCCTGGAAGTACACGGAGTTTTATTTATAGCTGGGATGAGAGTGAGAAAAATCTCAGTTTCATCATTCGAGGATGATGGCTTTGGGATGATGATCAGGTCTGGTCATATCTTCCTGTATCGGAGGGATGAACCAGTTGGCACCACCATCTTGTTGGGAGATTGCAGGGACAACTTATATGTCTTGAGAGCGCATGTTGTACGAGTAGGAGCAGGAGAAGGAGGAAGGCTTTTAGAGTCAGAGGATGATGATGTTGCATTTGATAGAGATGAGGAGAGTGACTCTCTCCTCAGCACTGGCAGAAGACTCGGTCAGTCAAGTGATGGTGAAGTTGAGCAGGATGATGGGAAATAGGTTGAGTCTCAGATGTCAGAGTTCCAGTTCAAGATTGGGCATTTGTTTCCAAGAATGATTCCAAATTAGGAGGGAGTTATTGTAGGATTCTGAGGTGAAGACAATGCTGTGGACCTTCCTCATTGGGAGGGAGTGTTGAAATTGTATCTCTGAAGGTCCTCCCATGTTTTTGGTGTGGGTGTGATGAGAGGTCTTGAGAAATTCTGTCCTTATGTATTTATGTAACAAAGTGACGTTTATGTAAATAAAGTGATTATGTTTTTATACTTTAGAAAATCGGGTCTCACTTAAAAATGTATATAATAATTAAAGTGTTTAATTATTAAAAGTGAGATAAGTTGTGGACCCTTGATTTTGTAAAAATATCTTCAACCCTAGATTAGGTAGTTATTGAAGATAGTTACAAAATCTAAGTATAAAACACTAGAGAGGGAAAATGAAAGATAACTCACCAGAGAGAGAGAGAAAGAGATTGAAGACCAAAGAAAAAAGAGAAGACCCCTGGCATGAATTCCAATGCAAATGACAACATTAAATGTAGAATTGTAGTAGCATTAATGACAGTCTGAAGTAGTCCATACAACTATGTGTGGGCACATTTCTTGAGGTAGAAAAGTACAGAAAATACTGACAGGCCGTATAACATTAATTGCAGGTAGTGACATGAATTTCGAGGCAGCAAAAAAATATAGAACTGACAGATCTATACAGTTGCACATGTGACTGAAAAGTACAAACCATACCTGCACGCATGAAGGTACAACAGGTCGTACTGTACAACATGAACATTTTTCGAGGTATTTTGCTGTAGAAGGTGTTTTTGGAAAATTGCTAGTAGGGTTTAGAGGAATTTTTTTTTTGAGTTGTAGACAAATTTCTAAGTTTGTCTTCTTTAATGAAAAAATTGTTTCTAGTGTTTTCCCCAAGCATTGGGGTTTTGCTCGGTCTTTAGACCAAAATTTTATTGTGTTCATCTGCTTAAAATGTTTCAGTATATGGAAGAATTTTGAAGTGCATTTTCAGAAGTGTGGTTTTACTTTTCATTAAATTCAAGTTAAAGCCCTAGTTCCTAAAACTGTTTGAGAGGATGTGTGAATGAACTACTTCATTTATTAAGTTAAAAATTTATTCAAAGAGTCCTCTCTATGGCCTTAAGCAAGCTCATTGGACTTGGCATGCCAAAATTGATAGATTTCTTGACATTGATTTTTCTAGATATCATTCAAAGTTCAATATCTATACCAAGATAGTGGGAAATCATCTCATAATCCTTTTTCATTATTTAAGAAAATAGATAGAGAAGTTCCTTACATATATCAATGAAAAGTTTAATGTCTTGATAAACACAGAAAGTCAAGGTCATAGGCCAATAGAATTTCAATCCAAACACATAATGATTCTTTCTCCTCAAAATGGACTCCCTATTTCAATCCCACCACCACCATTCCTTCTTTTCAAAGTGGACTCCCTTCATAGCTCCTTAACCAAACCGTCCAATGATTCCCAACTACAATCATATAATCAAGGTATTCATGAGAAATGTTCATTAAACAAATGCAATCAATGACGGGTGCCCATTACCAATTACCTATGTTGGTTTGCAAATGGCTGAAACCCATATTCAAAAAACAAGACAAATTGCTTGCATCCCTTAGATCAAAACCACTATGCAATGCAATTTAGCAAATTGTAGGTCAGAACAAGTACCTAGCCACTCAACAAAAAAAAAATCAAGGATAAGATGCTTCAAATTAGCTAGACTTTATGGTCTCACCAAGATAAACCAGCAACAAAAACAGGCAAGACATAATCACGATGAGCAGAAACATCTACCATGACAAGCAAGACCAAGGCGAACAAGCAATCATGCGAGTGGAAAGGTCTCTCGACTTAAGGGTGTAAGGAATGCATAACTATTGGAACCATGCAAAAGTAAAGGGTAAAAGAGAAAAACTTTCGAGCAAAAATTAACTAACCCGTTGTGCAGCATCTAATGCATTCTCGAGAAACAAACCATATCAAAAACCACAAAACAACTCTAATCAAGGAGTAGGGAAAACAAAGCAGTTCAAAACATAAGAAAACAACTCTCAACCCACGAGTAAGCTGCCATTACATATCCCTATGGACGTATCCATGTGGATAATTTGGTGGTGGAAATGAGCACGCACCAATAATGGTGTCCCTAATAATAAAGTCATAGTAGTCATACATTATTGTGTGGCCTCCTTGCATGATGCCGAAATTTCAGCTTTTTCGCACGCAATGCCTATTATTCAATATGACAGGTCTCGCAACGTGCAATGGAATGCGATAGAGAGCAAGACTATTATTATTTAATACCCTCTCTGTGTCGTGCATGAAAAATTCCGTGCCACAATTATGTTGCTTCTTCCGCTGACAAGTTTGTAAAATGGCTTCCAGCTATCATACTGTTCACAGGCCACTGTCTCTTTCCGAGTTGCGTGTAGTCGGGGACTCGTGGTGCTCGACATTTCAACTTAAAGGATTCGATCTACAAAATACACAATTCTCTCACCAAACTCACCTTTATGAAAGCTGGGAAATCCCCGTATGAAGGAATACGACTCGATGACCAGCTGATGAGCGAATCAAGTACGATTATCATATTCCGTCACACATGGAGCTACGTGGAGTATATATACAGTCAAATCTACGAGGCGGTTGAAGAATATTTCGAGATTCTTCAAAGTTATTACAATTTACGAGACTGACTTTTATACGTCTCACGACATCGCCTAAAGATATGCAAATAATCGAGATACATAGAAGGCCAATTTGTTCTATATAAACAAGTCTTGGTCTCTGATAACCAGCAACCAAAGAATGGCTGAGAATCCTCCAATGGCGCTCTTCATTACGGCATTGCTTTGCTCGATGGCCACAGCAATAATGCCTCTTGTTCAGGCTAATTCCTACTACTACAAGTCTCCACCACCACCATCCCCGTCTTCTCCTCCTCCTTATCACCACAACTCTCCGCCACCACCACCCCCATCTCCTCCTCCGCCCTATCACCAGATATCCCCGCCACCTCCATCCCCATCTCCTCCTCCTCCTTATCACCACAACTCTCCGCCACCATCATCCCCATCTCCTCCTCCTCCTTATCACCACAACTCTCCACCACCATCACCCCCATCTCCTCCTCCGCCCTATCACCAATCTCCACCACCTCCATCCCCATCTCCTCCTCCTCCTTATCACCACAACTCTCCGCCACCACCACCCCCATCTCCATCTCCTCCTCCTCCTTATCACCCCAACTCTCCCCCACCACCACCACCCCCATCTCCTCCACCCTATCACCACATATCTCCGCCACCTCCATCCCCATCTCCTCCTCCTCCTTATCACCACAACTCTGGGCCACCACCACCCCCATCTCCTCCTCCTCCCTATCACCAAAACTCTCCTCCACCACCATCCCCCTCCCCTCCTCCATTATCATCTCCACCGCCTCCTGATCATTACAAATCCCCACCTCCACCCTATCACTACAAATCTACCCCACCACCATCACCATCGCCTCCTCCTACCTATCACTACAAGTCTCCACCACTACCATCCCACTTGTCTCCTCCTCCCTATCACCACAAATCTCCCCCACCACCATCAACATCTCCTCCTCCGCCACACCACAATAGGTCACCGCCACCTCCATCACCGTCTCCTCCTCCCCCCCATACCTACAAATCTCCCCCACCTCCATTAGTATCTCCTCCTCCCCCCAATCACTACAAATCTCCACCACCACCATCTCCTCCCCCTCCTTACCACTACAAGCACACTACATCTCCGCCACCTCCTCCCTACCATTCCAAATACACTTCTCCACCGCCGCCAATCTACTGAGAAGCTCACGATTATTACGAGGTAATTACGACTCTTTTCTTGCATTTACATTTGCTTTCCTTGCTACTTGTTTTAGGCGCAATACCTGCACAAATATAGTACTAATTTATTATTTTTAAAATTAATCATATTTTGCAGCGTTGGCATGGGACTAGAGATTACTGCAGTAGAAGACTGCGTGCTCATCCTGCCTAATATCATAGCCTGGGACCTGCAGTTCAACAGCCTGCAGCTGGCAAATAATAACATAGCTAAATAAGGCGCCTAATATCGTATCAACTAGTGGATTTTAGTTTAGTCGAGTTTGGAGCCAGATCGTCGTTGTAGCTACAAAGTTTCTCAATAATCTTATGTCTACATTTCTCAATAATCTTATTTCTAATCGCGCAACTGATTTACAAATGCTGATCATATATATTTGCGTCGTTATAAGGATATATACAGTTTCATTTCGGATACACAGTGACTCCCTGCTAAGGCTCATAATTGCACGTAATCAATTATATTACTGTCTCACGCATATTTGTCCCACTCGACATTACATTAACACAGTAAATGACATGCAAAATTCAACTTATTAATTGAATTTGGATGTCCAACATTAAATGTATACTGTATAGCCTGGACTCGCCTTCAATTCCTTACAATTATGACATCGCTACATATTATTATCCAAGAAAGACCCTAGGTAAAATGAAGGTTCTTCTCATGAAAATGGGAATAATATTAATGATGATGTGTAAAAATGTGGAGAATGAATCAATGATGTTCAGTTGCAAACAATTACAAAAGAAATCCAGGAAGATGGAGATTGTGTGATACTTGAACCATTTACATTTAAATTTAAATTTAACTTCAAAATATATATACTTTAATTTTCAAAAATTACATTTATATGTGCATCCTCATCCTTAAAAACTTAAGATATATCACCCTAAATACATACTATCTCGATAACACTTGCTTCATTGTCATCGTACAACACACCTTAGTTGTACTAATGAGCCTTGAAATCTTTCGAAGGTAGAACTGCACCAATTGAACCTTATAGTGGAATGCACTATGTCTGTGCACCAGTGATGCTAAAGGCCATTTATATGTGCATCCTCATCCTTAAAAACTTAAGATATATCACCCTAAATACCTACTATCTCGATAACACTTGCTTCATTGTCATTGTACAACACACCTTAGTTGTACTAATGAGCCTTGAAATCTTTCGAAGGTAGAATTGCACCAATTGAACCTTCTAGTGGAATGCACTCTATCTGCACTAGTGATGCTAAAGGCCAATTTCTTTGACACATTAAATAGGTCAAACTCAAAATTAATTGTAATTAATTTTAAAAATATATTTAATAATAAAGTTTTAGTATAAATGAAAATAGAATTATGTTAACCACTAAGAAATAACAAATTTTATAATGATTTAGATTATGATTTTACTAAAGCTTGGAAATCAATTTATATTTAATACTAATAACATGTAATTTTAAGTTTTTCTATAAATGAAAAATAGAATCACTAAATTATAAGTCAAAGATATAATAGTCACTTGGTGGAGCTAGATGGATTTCATTTCATCCAGTCACATTAGATTTAGTTGAAACATGTTCTAGCTTGGGATTAAACATTTGAAAAACACAAACATTTACATAAACACAAAATTCAAGAATTATTAGCATAACATATCACATAGAAACTATAAAGCCTATGTTCCTACTACAAACATGAGTACATCAAAACATAAGATTCATTGAACTATATTTATCTAAATCTAAATTTATTGTAATTAACATCCTTATATTTTCCTTTCATTATAATATAAATGCACACCATCAAAATAATTTTACAATAATCTTTTCCAAATAAATACTTTTGGATACCATATTATCTCTAACCCCTTCTCTATATGTTAACTTGAAATAACATCAAACTTATTTAGAGTCATAATAATAAAAATATAATACAATACTTAGAAGTTATTTAGAATCATAATAACAAAAAAAATATAACACAATTCTTGAAAAATAATTTGAAAATAAAGAATTTGTTTAAAACAAATGTTTTGAACTCAAACATAATCAAATTTATTAAAAATTGATCTGCCCCCAAAATGCTATTTGCATATTAGTATTGAAATATTTTAACTATAAAATATTATTTATACATCGAATTTTTAAAATGCATTAGTCCACCCTATGTTAATCATGCTTCTTAACCTTAATCTTTAAACATGCTCCTTAATCTTTTAATATTTTAAGTTGTATTGTTGAAGATTTTGTACAAATTTTAAGGCATGTTTATCAAGATCTTTATAGTGGATAGTTAGATCTAGTGGCCTAAACTTTCAAGGATTTAATGTTTCGAAAATTATTAAAATGGTATTTTTTTTGTTTATGGTAAAAGTGAGACTAGACATAGATATGATGAAATTAATGTAATTGAAATTATTTATATAGTGGATAGTTAAATCCAATGGTGTAAACTTCTAAGAATCTAAAGTTTCAAAAAATAATGACTTGGTTACCACCAAGAATCCAATGCTTTAAAAAGTAATGACTTGGTTGCTATTGAAATGTTCATAACAACTTGGTAATTATTCTTCACAAATGCCAGTGTATCGAATTTAGCAAGCAGGTTCAGTAATGACAACTCACATAATAATTTCTTGCAAATACCATTGTATATAATTCATCAAAGCTATGGAACTCATCAAACTAAGAGTAGAGGAAAGGATCTTTAGTCCACCTCAATAAACATATTTTATGTTATTTGATTTTTTTCACACTCTTATACTTTAAGAAGAATCATTTAGACACAATAGCAATGGAAAATAAAGGGAAAATAAAGGCTAATGAGAGAGAGAAATCATAGAATTTGTCAATTTATATAAAGAAAATGTGATTTCAATACATTTTTTTGCAAGCATTACAACATTTTATGACATATTGTTACTCATAAATAACACACTCTAGTTTTTATTAACATGATTCAAGATTTAAAAAATGTAACTAAATCATGAATTTTTTAAATCTACAATAATTTGCTCTCAAATAGATTATGGGATATATGTACATATACAACTTATAATTAGTATAATTACATATATAAGAAGCATTGTAATATGGCATAGTCTCTATCAAAAGTGTTAGCATTTTTCCCTTGACATTCTTCACTCACAACAAACGCATACCAATTAAACATAAAATTCCCCTTTGAATACTAAGAATTTACATGGTAATGTTGGAGGAAACATTATCTTTGAAATAATTATTGGAAGAATTTTCAAAAATCATCAGCCGACATTCTTTGACATTATTTCCACAATTCATGCTTGTCATCTTTTCTAATGTGTAGATTGTATTAAAACCCTATTTTTAGGATGTCATTTGACTTATATTATATCATTAATTTAATATATAAACTTTATTAAATAAGTAGTGGGCCGAACTTAACTTCAAGACTCACATCAAAAATTTATTAAATAATTAATGGGTCGAACATCTCTGCGACACAAACATCTAAAGTTAGGAAATTTAACAACGAAATTGTTCAAAACTTTTATCATCCATCAATTATTTACCATTTCAGAATTAAAACACAATTTCCAGGAACATATAGACTTTGTTTGTACTGGATTTTGTACCTAGACTACGAAAGTGCAAAGTCTAGACAATCTTGAACGATTTAGGTCTATGACTGAGATTTAATTTTCTATAAAATTCTGAGGGAAAAACGAGGATTAGGAATTTAGGCTTAACAATGATCAATCAACAATTTATAACCATATAATGAATAAGTAATGTGAAATATTGTGTGTACACATCATGTCCAGAATATAATCCTACTTCATATCTTAATAATCAATCAAATTTCATGAAAAGAAATACTTTCTAGATAGGAAAATCATAGTGAAATGGCATCCTATTCATTAGTATTCTAAGGTAAAAATGATATCAAAGAACTGAGTCATAAATAGGGTGATCACATTGATCATTAACATTTACCATGATAATGAATAAAATGGGCTCATATCATATATAATGTCATTCCAAAAAAATCTTCAAGTTACTTATAAAATATCAAAACATGCCTGATTACAGATAATGATATCATGTGTCCTGATCTCCCAAAATCAATTTCCCAATCCCCTTTCTACCTTTGTTTTTCATACCTATATACAAAAGTTTTAAAGTAGCGGTTTTAAGATCGAAACTTTAAGGATCGAATAGACTTAAATAAAAAATCTATATCACATCGATTATTTACATCTTAACTAATTTGACTCATAAAACATAAAATCTTCCACCTTGTTGTAATCTCACAGATCACATCATTTTATCAATAATGCATACCAAAACATACATACATAACAGAGACAGGAGTTAAGAACAAGTAAATGAATTAACATATTATATTAACATGAATGGGTCCATACAATACAGAGAACTGAATCGCGTTCTCTTCTGGCTCAACAGCCTAATATATATGATTACAAAGCAGTTACAAAATAACTACCTATCGGTTCGGTGAACCGACACGACCTTAGGTGGCCGACCTAATATCTAGTTTAGTCGGCCAACCGACTGAGTCAGCTATCGTTCAAGTCGACTTACCGACTTGCTCCTTCAACATCTCCCCCATGAACAAAACATTTCTTCGTCTCGAAGAAACAGGGAGGTACAAAATTCTTCCTATCTGTCTTAGTAGTCATTATGATGTGCTTGGTATTCATGGGCTGTGAAGTCTGATGGTCGGTATTTTTTGTACACAGACTTCGACAATTGTTGGGGCTGTCACTGCTAGGTGATGTTGGAAATTCGTCCAACTTTGCAATATTTTCTGGATGTCAATGGTGAGTGTAGTCAGGCTTGATAAGATCGACATCTTCTCTGAAATGGAGATTTCAGCTATTCTCTCCATGTCGGGACCCATAAACTGGTCCTTCTCCTCTGTAGTCTCTATAATTCGTTTCATCTGCGGGCAGATGATGTCAACTTTTTCCAAGTTGGGGATAGGTTGGTGCACCCACTGATGAGCTTCCCGCTCGAGTTTCTATAGTTTAGTTGCCTCCAAAACTATTTGATCTGCAATTGTGCTTCTAAGTGCTGTATCAGTGGTCTTCCTCTTCTCAAGTGCTTGGATCTCCTGTCGGGTTTGCCTGGTTTGTTGATAGACTTGCCCGTAGTAAGAAGGCCAATCTCATAGTATTTCTTCCGTGATAACAGACTCTTCCAAGTGATCTTGTAACACTTTGTGGGCTTTAGAAAAGGCGGTGTGTTGCGCCATCAGCAGTTAGACAGTTTCTTCTTTATGCTCCTCCTTTGTTTCCTGAATCTGTTCTTGGAGTGCCGACACCATGCTTTCAAATAGCTGATAAACTCTTTCGAGCGGTTTTTCGGTGTCGACCTCTACTGGTCCTGGCATTACTGATTGTACAAGGTTTCTGCATTTGTTGAGGAACTTGACCTGTTCTTCATCCTTGTTGCTGATTTTCTTACATCTCTGCTGGCTCCTTGTCTGTGCTTCAACTGCTAGGGTTTTCAGGAGTTGTCCTAGCTCTGCATCGGTTAATGTGGTTGCATCTTTCAATTTGATATGGACCTTTGATGGCTATCCATGATGCTCCTTCTTTTGTTTCTCCTTCTTCTTCTTATTCTTTTCCATTTCTGTTTGTGTCGGCACCTATGTACCTGCAAAAGTCGAGTCAGGATTTTCAGTTTGTGGTATAGTAGTGGTTGATGGTTTCTCTATTTGGGTAGGTGGGATGATTGTTGCCTCTGGTTGGTTAGATGCAGGGGGTGCAGAAGTGGATGCAGTTGGTGCTGATGGTTGAGGTGGGGTTAGTTTTGGTACAGCTGTTTGGATCAGGGGTTCTGAGTCGGGGGGTGGTGGTGGTGGTGATGGGGTTGGGGAATGGTCGAGTGTGATTAGGTTGGTGGAATTGTATATGAGTGGTGGGTTGTCAGTCTGAGGGGTTGAATCCAAGTCAGAGAAGAGTTGGTTGATTTCTCGATTTATGTCTTCGATATTTTCTTCTTCTTCTCCTCCGGTTGTATCAGTGGCTGGTAGGTGGGGTTCTAGTACAGTCGAAGTAATAGTCGAGGTCTGGTGTCCGACAACTTCAGCTTCCTTGTTTGGATTTCTCTCAAAGGTCGAAGTGATGGTTGCAAAGATATTTGGTTTGTGGGGTATTTGGCCAGTTTGGGGGACTGGTAGTGGGTACCCACTGACTTCGAAGAGAGGTGATTTTGTAGAGAGCTTCTGCATCTGGGTGAAGATCGCATGCAATTTTTCTATGTAAGCCTGGAGGTCTCTGTCCCTGTCGAACTTCTCTTTCACAGCTTCCGACATAGAAATTTTGCACAAGTCGAGTGAGCTTATCGAATGTTGTTCTGGTATTTGCTCCTCTGTTACTTTTTTCAGGGATGGAGGTGGAGGCGTAGACACAAGATCTACGATGTTTTCAGGCGTCGACATGTGGGTGATCTTGGGTTTCTTTGGTCGACCTGGTAGTGCTCCTGCCTCGACAAATCTTTGGAACTGGGTTTCCACCGGCACTTTATTTGCTGCGGCATCTTCNTGAGAGATTAGTGACCAGGAGACCAAAAATTTTGGTCACCACAATTTTTTTCAAGGGATAAATGACCAAAATTGATAAATTTAATTGGGCTAACTAAAAAAAACCAAGATAAATGACCACTTTTGGTCATGGGATAAAACTAAACTAAAAAAGACCAAGATAAATGACCAAATTTGGTCACGGGATATATAGACTAAAAATGACCACATAACAATTGGTCATTTATTTGGTCATTTTTAGTTGTGGATATTTGGCAATGGAAAATTACAATTTTGACAATGAATTTCTACATTGTACTAAATTCTAAGAGTGCACATGGATTCAAAGACCCCTAGAACCTAGTAATTTGTAAACCTCCTCATGTGTCACAACTCCATTGTTGACACCAAATTATCTATGACAATGTCCTAACGGTGAGCTATGGCTTATATATTTGATAATAACTATACAAATATACCTATATACATTTGTTTTTAAATATTTTATATATAAATAATATTAATTATTAAACTATTTGTATTATAAACTTAAAAAGAAAATGTTACAAATATTTTTTTTACTATATACTAATAATATATATAAGAAAAAAATTAACTTATATATTTATTATAATAATAATAATAATAAAACAAAATTTAAAAAACAAAACAAGTTAAAAAAAATAAAACTTTCATTCACGACACCACATTAGTGTAGTTTAACAACTTTGGTTTTGGCACCAACTTGAAGTGGTGGTTGCCAATGTAGAACAATCTTCCCCTTTCATTACCATATGATAGGCATCCTTATAAGATTACATTTCACTCCAACTCGAGGTGACCATGTTTAAGGCTTCAATGGCACAAAGTATGTTTCAATCTATGTCCATCCCATTTTTTTTTCAATTTATTGTTTTTGAATTTAATTGATATTGGAATGATAAAATTTTAGCCTAGAAATTGCCTCAGAAATGGGCTTTTTAGGTTAAATTTGATCATCCTTTTTTAAATTAAAATTCGTGTATAAACTTAGAACTTTAAAATTGCTTCAAAAATTGTTCAAATGTAAGCTAAAGATGATGTTAACTTGGAAGATGGATTATCCAAGTAGCCTGGTGAAAAAACACTTGTAAAAAAGAGTATGGATAGCCCACCCATTTGTTTTTCATTGTTAATGTTTTGGCTTAAGTTCTTAATTTCCAATCTGATGCACCTAATTTCCTCCTCTTTAGGTATCTCGCAGGTCTTTTGTTCAACCACCTATGAAACTATGCCCATTTCGGCTTTTCAACATATTGAACAAATAAATATGAGGGAGTGAGGAGGAGCATAAAGAAAGTAGACTTGTTCAATGAAGCTGTGTTGTGTGTGATTGTGATTGGCATGTGATTGGCATGCTGGGTATCACTAGCAGTAAAGGGGAGGCAGCCATGGGAACCCTTAGTGGATTGCACGAAGTGAAATATTTTTAGAACTCAATAGAGACTCTCAATCTTGGGAGATTTTCTGTTGAGCACAACAAACAACAATTATATGATCTAATATTTTATTATTATTATTATTATTATTATTATTTATTTAGAGGGATTTTATTATTATTTATTTAGAGGGATTTCATTTGTTTCAGATTGGGAATTCCATTTGTTAATCAATTCTTTCTCTCTATTTGTATCCGTGTCTCCAGAACAGAGATACAATGTGGAGCAAGTGATGACAGGAACTATGTATCATTTGACCATAGAGGCCGAGGATAGTGATCATCTTAAGTTGTTCAAAGCGAAGGTTTGGGTCAAACCCTGGGAGAATTTCAAGCATTCGGAGGAATTTAAACCCATGGAGAAACCCTTTATTTCCACGGCTGACCTTGGCGTCAAACAAGGTAAGTCCCATACCTTATGGGAATTCCATTTGTTAATCAATTTTTTCTCTCTATTTGTATCCATGTCTCCAGAATGGAGATACAATATGGAGCAAGTGATGGCGGGAACTATGACGTTTCATCAGACCATACACTACTACATTTCGATCCAAAATCTAACGGAAAAATCCGACGGCGCATGGATTTCTTTTTTTAAACTTACCAACAATCACAAGGATAATTTTTTTTTGTTGTAAATGTGGCCATAAGCATCGCTTAAGTGACGGCTAGTCTCATAAGAGTCGCTTAAGCGACGACGCCTCAAATTGGTCAATTATTTAAATAAATACACTTAATTGGTCAATTATTTAACATGGTCAATTCAATACACTTAAAATCATCAAGAGATTCCAAAATCCTTTATATGATTTGTCTTTTCTCTCCTTCAAGGGGTTGTCAAGAAATATAAACATTTAATTTCAATTTTCATGGTCATCTTCATCTTCATCAAATAGGGTCATAGCATGTTTGTTGGCAAGTATGGTTTTTCCCCTTCTCTTTTTCCTTTTGACTGGATATATATCTTTTTCTTATTTAGTATGAACTGCAATTCTGGTATGTTGACTTTTACATCATTTTTTATTTTAGCATGGGGATCTTCAAGTCATGCAAAGTTTTATTTGTTTCATTTCTATCCTTTGTAAATAATAGGCCCAACTTGTCATATGGTAATCTATGACTAGTCCAATTGTCCAATTTTACGTTACTAATAGTGTTTTCCATGAAGATACCATGTATATCCACTAAATATGTTATCGTGGTCTCATTATAATACATTTGATACAAGGTCTTTAGTCTAAATTCCTTTATCAATACAATTATGGTGGCATATTTATACAATTTTAGAAAGTGTTGCTTATCATTTTGTAAAGTGTCAAATTCCCTTCATTCTTCACTAAGTCAAGATTGATGATGATTATGATGATGACGATATGTTCCATATCACCTTATTTGTCTAATATGGGGCTTAGTATCATATATCTGGTTCATATTAGGGTCATATGTGTACCCTAATACTAAATGTGTAGTAACTAATTTGGGATTGAGAGCATAACTTAGCTTAAATACAATGTAATATTGATCCCTAAGGATATATCACCTCAGATAGTACTTTTATTGCAATAGTTTACTAACATGAATTGATCTAGCATCCTCCTTTAAAATCGCCATCGCATATCCAACAACATTAAATATATAATATAAAGAATAAGCATGAAACAAATAACGTCTTAAGTTGCAATTTAATAAAAAGGAAATACTCTTTCGAGTTCACAAATGACACAAACTACCCTTATCACAAACCCCCAATATCATTGAATCGGTCCATGGTGATCACGGGAATCCAATCCGAAATTAATGGTTTCCCGCCATAGTTACCCACTACCCATTTTTTTATTTTGTATCTGAAAACTAATACAAACAATGAGAAATGGACCCACGAAGAGAAGTGGTATTTCTCCTCAGAACAAAGTTCCTTAATAATACATTGCGGACAGCAACGAAGGATACGAATGGATATGGAAGCTTTGGGAAGGAAGTTGGGTCTTGCAGAGAACAAAACATCCATTAGAAAAGCCGAGGAGCTGAGGCGCCTTAGCAATGTGCATTTTGATTCATCAACATTTGGTGTGGTATGTCAATCCAAAGAATCCTCTCAGGCTTATAGCAGTACTTTAATTTTTGCATTGTATTTTGTATATAGCAGACAAAAGGGACCTTGATTCCTTGTTTTTGTTCACAGGGCGAGGTCTGAAAATATGTGCTTTGCTTTGAGCTAGCCACTACCAAGTGAATCTCTAAATCTTTCCTTATAAGAGCTTTGTTCTCTTCTGATAAATGCCAAACTAGGTTTTATACCCAGCTAGCTTTTATATTCTGTTCAGATTTTTCAATACATATCAATAGATCTATACGGAGTTCATTACCTGGAATTGCTTGTGGGTTTCTTATTTCTTATTGCACTGAGAGAAGCGAGGGGTTGGGGTTGGGGTGGGCTTGATCTATAAATACTTTGTATGTGCATATCAATGCATTGTTTTCATCTAAACCTGGGTCTGATATGCACCTTGAAGTTGTGTGGCACGAGGATGTTATCTGGAATTCTCAACCCAGGTGTGATATGCACCTCAGATTTGCAAAGCTGAAGGATGGAATTAAGGCAAATGGTTGGCATTTCGAATATTAAACTCACGCATGCACCCTAGAGTTTTTCAATCATGAGGCGCATATTAGACATGGTTGTAGAAGGACATGCATGAGCATATCTATTTTCTCTACTCCAAATGGATTTTAGATTATGACAATGTAAATGCAGTGTCCGTTTGATTTACTCGAGGCCCATTTTTGCAGACTGCAGGTTCCTTTTGATAGACAGAAGGCCATTAAGCTCAGTGGCATGTTAGAGAAGGCCTACACAAGATCCTTGAATGCAATGCAGAATGCTCTGGGTGTCAGGTGATTAAAATTTGTCAAATATTGCATTATAAACCACTGAGCTTAGAAGGTGTTCAAGGCTCAGGAAGAGTAGCTTGGCTTTATCGGGATTTTCTTTAGGGTAGAGCTATAGTGGTCACCTCAAATGAATTTTCAAATTCATGTGGGACAGGGTCAGCAACATATAACCCATCTCTCAGGGCATTTATTTTGTGGTTTCTTATTTTGAAAACTACCTCTTCAGAGTTTGTTCCACATAGAGATTCAAACAGAGATGAGTGCTAGGACCTATACGCTGATATCATGCAATACTCTGCAATGGGGAAGTCAACCTTCTCAAGGAATTCTATGCCCATACCAAGTCCCTAAAGGTTCCCCTGCATCATAGGTCAGAGGATGCTTTCTGCCTCCTGAAGATCAAGCCAACTTGGTTTGCACGAGTTCTCAAATGATTCCATGGGACCCCTCTCAACGTACAACAAACACTTCCTACATCTCGAGGAATCCCATGACTTGTCGATCTTGAATGGTCTAAAACAGCAATATGAGTTTCGAGTAAGTGGTAACAGTGGGAGTAACACCTGTTCTCTCCATAGCATCAAATAACCTGAAAGATTCTACGAGGCGACCTTCAATGCAAAGCACATCAATTATTGAATTATATGTGACCTCATTAGGCATAGTACCTTTTAGTTCGACCTTTTGGTGTGAATTTCATTGTTTCCAGTTATTCTTGTCTATTACTCGAAGAAATTGTTAATCAGCACCTTTGTTTCTTGTATATGTTCTCTGAAATTTGAGATTTAGTATTTGTCTATAATGCAGATCCTTTCCATGAATTTAAAAGGAAGCGAGACAAGCGTAAAGAGGTGAGCTCTGTTTCATTCAAATGTCAACAATTTTTGCAACACATATTTCTCAAGAAATTCGCATTTCCCTGTTGTATAAGTCGAATGCTTTGTCAATGATTTGTCTTTAAATGGTAACTAATGAGATTAAAATCTATGATTCTTGATAAGTATACATTTGTTATATTTCCTGAAAATTGAATGCTGTCATAACCGCAAGTCAATTATGTTGGCTGCAAACATATATACAACAATGTTAGTTTGAATGAGAGCTTTATCCTGAGAGCTTAACCGACAATTCAAGGACGTTTGAAACATCAAGGGAAAAGTTGGAATGCACCAAGTCAAGAGTCAGATGCCTCTGACAGTAACATAGAAGAGCAAGACCAAACTTAGGGATACCAATCTACACAGAAATATGATAATTCTGAATAACTGAAGGGCATTATTTTTGAGATATTTCTGACTTTGGTGATACATTAACCGGGATGCTCTTGAAGCAGAAATGAAATATCTTTTTCACTCTGGAGATCATTTGAGGTGATGAGTTTGTAAGATGCATCCCAGCTTCTGCTAATAACTGTGGAGCAACCAACATGTTTGGAGCTCAAGAAAGCTCCAGTAATAAATGTGGAGTGACTGGGCATTATCAGTATTGCAATTATTGGTGTTAATCTGGGCAACATATACATTCTGGGAATTATCAGTATTATGTGGAGTGACTGCTACAGCAAGAAATTAATTGGATGGGAAATTTCTGGGACTCAGAACATCCAATAATCTTTTCCAGGCATGTATTTGTGCTTCTCATTATAAATATCATCCGTCTATTATTTTGAATTAATTTTCTCACCATTTTTCTATGTTATGTTTGTTTAATACAATGATGTGAATGGAATGTGAGATAACTGATAAATGCTGTGATTAAATGAGCCCAAATAAATCATGAAAAATAAAACCATACACACTTATTAGTGCACCAACAGTTAGGGATTCAGTTGAGTTTCAAACAGTGGGTATCTAATTAGCATCCAGCAGTGTATCGACTAAGTAGCTTACCCACTCTGTGTGATTTCCACAATGCTTCTATGTTATTAATGATGACAACCGAAAATCAAAAAACATATATACATGGCAGAAAAGAAAGTTTCAAGTTTGAAAGGCTAATAACGACAACTAGAAATCAAAAAACATATATACATGGCAGAAAAGAGAGTTTCATGTTTGAAAGGCTAATAATGACAACTGGAAATCAAAATACATATATGAAAAGAAAGTTTCATGTTTAAAAGTCTAATGCTCAAAAAACCCATATAAAGGAAACACTTTAGTCAAGAGAAAAATTACAGTACCCTTTGTAAACATCAATAATTCCATTGTCCAGTGGGGGAAGGGGTCGTTCTTCTGCACAATAACAAAATACTGGTTTAGTAGCAGAAAGCGTTCCCATATATTATGTATTAAAATATTTATCAAAGTAAGAATCAAGTAAATGTTCACCATAAATTGACCATAAACCTAGTGATTTAAGACACCAGATTATTTCCAAAAAAGTCATAGCATAAATATTACTATTTAAAAGTAAAGAATACCTCTGAACTACGGAAACTTACTTCATGCTCAAAAATATCAAATTGACAGATAAGATGCCTATATCTCATGATCTTTTAGCATCCATCACATCTGTCATGCAACCACCTCTACTTTCCCTGATGCATTCCCTCATTTTTCAAATCTGTTACCCTTCTAACACCCCTCTTAAGGCAACCCTTTCTATCAATAGAATTCTAATAGCTCATGAGTCATAACTCTCTTTAAGCTTTTCAATTCCCATCACTTTTTTTATGGTATATCATTTGTACCATTTTATATATATGTTTCAACATTTTATTCTATTATAAGAACAATTTCAAGAGTTTGTACTTTGTACAGCTCAATGATTCATATCAATTTTTTCACAGACCTAAGGCCTGAATCAAAATGGCTACCAAAAGTAACTTCTTTAAAGAATTGTTAACACAACATTTGCCCTAATGCATATTTGATAGTGGGGTACCTATTATAATAGGTGAGGTCTATAAGAGCAGTAAATACAGCAGTACAAAGATAGTAACAGGTTCCCCCTTGGTGGCAAAGTTAATATTCCTCGATGAATTATGCAAGCTCTCAATTTATCTTCCATGAAGCACGTTGGAAGTGTCTGTTCTCTATGCAATCTTAGGGTTAAACAATTGAAATTTGGAACTACAAATGCATATGGATAGAAGGCACATGTACCAAAATGTTTATGGTTCTAGTACTCATATGTTACACATGTGTAATTAAATAGACGCATGGACCTTGCTTATTCATTGAGTTATCTCTGAGAATAACCTTGCTTGCAAGAAAATCAACCACATGAAAAGCCTGCATATGGTACTTCATACACCCCACTAGCAGACAAAACGTTACCAAACAGCTGGAAATGCAGTCAGGAACATTTTCGATGTTCCCAATGGCATTCGCAGCCATTCCCACAACCACTCCAAGGTGTTCCCTATAGATGGGAGCAGCTAGGAGATCCTGACCTGTCAAGAAACATCCAGATGCTCCTCAACAAGCCAAGGGCACTGAGTAGCTCCCTGCTTGCATGGGGCCCAAATTAGGTGCTGAAACAGGCAGTCCTATAAAATACCTGCTTCAGTGCCCCAAAGGGTCCATATTGGCATGACAAACCCTAAAGGGCTGAAATAATAAAGAATACAAATAAAGACAAAACCCTACTATTGTCTCAAAACCCCCTGCTGTTTTCTTGATTGAGTTTGTGCTTACATTTGGAGTGTATGAGAGGTGAGGAGAGTATATTCTACCAACAAGGAGAGCTGAGTAGCTTTCAAGTGTGTATTAGACTATTAGACTATGTACTAGCTCACTTTTATAATTAAACAAAAAAATTGCACTTGTCATTTGGATTCCAAAGTAATTGTAGAAAGTACTGAACCAAGTTAGTGAGCATAATATCAGAGAAAGGTTATCTCATAGCCAAGTGGGACATTTCAGGGTCTTGGGGTCAGATGAAAATCATTGTTGTTGCAAAGACAGTGAAATGCAACAATGTTGTATTTTGATTATGCACAAAATTTAAAATCTCTGATAGCCATGACAGTGAAATGCAATCTCTTTTAAACTGTTCATTTGTGCCAACTGTAGATACAAGGATCCACAGAAATCCAACTAGTAGTGACTCCAATTATTTTCCAATAATGCAGTTTCTGCAATGTCTAGATATCAAACTTTCCTTGGAAAAATGGAAAATATGTGTAACCATTTGATGATCAATGTCACATTGTGAATTTTGGTTCCGAAGTACAACCCAAAATAATGAAAATGAAGAGGGCCTAGGACAGGTACCGAGAGCTTAATCTTCAGACATACTCTTAGCTCAGCAACAGACACAAAGCCACTATTACTTCAGTACAAGATACTTTATACTTTATATCTCATCATAAACTGGTTTGTGTTAAAACTAGCTAAATGATTATACATTTGTAATTTTGTAGCTTGTAGGTTGTAGATTTTATTTTAAACTTCTAGAAACAGGTGGGAAATTCATATTATCTAAGCACATGTGCCAGTGGTCAATTCTTTCCAATCCAACTCTCTTCTGTCTTTGTCTGTAGAGATTAGAATGGCAAGGAAAGATCCCCGTCAGCTAAGACATGCTACAAGAAAAGGATCAAGAAGAAAATATATCCGCAAGAACAAATTACATTTCACAGTGCAAATCAAAATGTTTGAGAAAGGCATATTAGTTACTCCTGATTGCATGCTACTTTTCTTTACTGCAACTACCTAATAGGATACTAAGTAAGATGAGAAGCATTGTCACGTATATGCTTGCATACATAATCACCAGCTTTAACTATGTAGCGTCATTCATATATTCCCCTCTTTTGAATAAAAAACATAACCCATACATGACCATTCTCAATGCACTTCGTGATTCCAACATACTCCTTCCCAAACAGCCCATATGCTTCTACTTACTAAACTGCTCTCCCATTGAGGAAATAGTTCCTATGCTTATCTATGCCAAAAAGACAACTGTTCTCTCATGGCACTGATTTTTTTCAACTCATCCTCATTCGCTGGTGGTTTTTCAATTTTGTATGCTCATACAAGTGATCTTCCCATCTAGTTTGGAGTCACATTCTAATTCTTGTCCCTTGGCATTTATCATGATTTGAATTTTAATC
>LPNX010135301.1:68844-105575 GCA_001517045.1 Pseudotsuga menziesii | reverse complement strand
CGCCTCGAGGTCACTTTCCAGTTGTTCCCACTCCTTTGGGTATTTTGCCACCATTTACAATTCGTTCGAGGCGTTGGATTTTTGCCTGATGGTTTGTCAATTTGGGAGGTGAAGACTAATTAATCTAGTCACTCAAGTGCTTTTGATGCAGCTTGACTGATCGGACGAACCGCAGCTAAGCACAGAGCATACACACTGGATTCTTTGTTATTTTTAGTAAATTTTAAAAGAGGTGTTCTTATTAAAAAGAAAACCCGCCAGGAACCTCTTTTGGTCCAAGTGGACCTCAATCAAGGAATCAAGGAAGGGTTGATTTTATTATGATTATTAAAACAATTAATGAAAATGGAATCAGAGATACACAACACCTGTTTTCTAATTCGTCCTACCACGCATCTCTTTCCCCTTGCAGGTCAATCGGGAAGTCGTGGGGTAAGTAGTATGATTAATTTTGAAAGGAGGCAGCCATGCTTTATTTATACAAAAAATTGAAACCCCAGCCCAGAGGGGGTGCAAATCCCAAGGAGATAGACAATTGCAGCTGCATGTGGAGTGAATATGGGCCTGACCTCTGTCTAACTGAGCCTGATCTGAGTCTCACTGAGTGCAACTGTCAATCGGAGAGCTGATCTGACTGACACCTCAACTTGTTGACTAAAGCATCCACCAAAACTCATCCAGATGAGCCCACACGTGTGGAGAGAGGGAGGGCGAAATTCCCCATAAAGGAAGTTGAAGTTCAACTCTGGATCCACCCAGATCACCTCCTTCAGTCAAGGATTTGTCAGATCCAGTCAATCTGGTGCCAATGAGACTGATTTCAATCAAATCAGTTGAGAATCCATTGATCTAGGATTTTGGATTTGCTCCATTATTCATCAATTTATTAATTAAAATAATCAATAATTGATTTTTTGGGGCTTTCTGACCTAAGTGATGGAAAATCACTCAAAACTAGGAAATAGTGGGTCTATAGGTTTACTAGGTGCTCTTAGCTTGAAAATGAGCACCTACATGACTAAATCTTACTTTCGAGCCCACTTTTATTACAAAACCAATTTTTTCAATTAAACTATTAAAAAATAGCCTAAGTTTTGGAAAAATTAAATTTTAATAAAAAAACACTAAAAAATTAAAAACCTAGAGGGACTTAGACATGTTCATATGACTCGACCATGATGCCTAGCATGTTTATACATTGACACATAAACTCTAATAACCTCAATAGGCCTAAATGTCAAGCCGACCACCCCAACTTTGGAGGTATTGAGTGAAAAACTCAGAAATTATCAGTCGTTTATTCAACAACCAATAATAACCAAGGGAAAAAACACCCTGGGCTGATCGGATTGACAAATAAAGTCTAAGAGACTGAGTCTTTTACAGACACTATCATGCTAGAACAATTTATTACAACTCCCCCAAGGGGGTATGAACATGTGATATAGTACAAGAAGCACTTCTAAGAAGCACTTCCGAAGGTCTTCTGAAGTCCGAACAAATCATCTTTGTCCGATTCACCAGGCTCACTTGATAAAAACCATTAAGCACAACTTAGGTGGTAACAGCTGGGATTTAATAATTTATAATATTAATTTTTATTAAGACCTAGACATTCCCCCCCCCCCCGCGCCCAAATTCTGCTAAAATTTTGGGGTGGTCTCTGTTATCACCCGCCTTGTAGTTGTCTGCTTGAGGTGGATCTAAAATGGATGGTAGAGGGGAAAGCAACTAAGGAGTGGAACCACGACTGCCTAGACTCCCAAATGGATGGTTGTCACGCCAATCAAGGCAGCCTTCACTTTAGGTTATCCTAGTCTAGGACAACAATGGGGGAGACCCGGATCTGCTCCCGACAGGAGAGATCAAACCTAGACGCCAGAAGAAGATCAGATGGGACTTCAGGGTACTTAAGGTGTAAGGTGAATGGGAACCCTAGCTCTAGGGATTTAGGTACTAGCAACTGTCTTGGGACACGTAACTATAATAGGGCAAGCACGAACAGAGTTGGGACTATCCAGTACCTAGAAATCAGACTCAGTAAAAGGTGTTTGAGCTATCAGTGAATGTTGGTAGATGGCAAAGGCTAAGAGCCTAAGAGCAGCGCTAGCTTGGAGATCAGTGCTTTGTATGCATTGGGCAATGGAGTCAGCAGTAAAACAACGTTTCAAGAAACCCACTTGCGAAACACCTTGATCTACAAACCCAGAAAGCAAATGGTCCAGAAAAGCCAAGGTACAGGAAAACCAACTCAATAGATGGCTAGCGCTAGGGCCTAGGAAGACAAATCTGAAGTTTTAGGGGGTACCGGAAGGCTGATGGCTCAGCGTTGAGGATGAGAAGAGATCAGGGAGACTTGATCTACAAGCCCAAATTAGGAAAACAACAGAAAAATCAAATCTAGAAAAGTCAAAATCTGATGATGGGGATAGGAGACTGAAAACTGATTTTTTCAGATCTAGGGCAAACTAGGAGGAATCAGCTCAGCGTTGAGGATGTTCTGGGATGCTTGGGACCCAATCTATCAGCCTATTATGTCAGATTTCAAAAAAAACTAATTCCGGAAAAGGCCAATTTTTAGTGAAGGCGCTAGGGCAGTTTCAGTCTATTTTTCAGATCTTGATCAAACTGTTGAGCCTCTTGACAGCGTTGGGGTTGATTTGGACTGCCCAAGACCCGATCTATCCGTCTGTGAAGTCAGAAATCAGAAAAACCCAAAACCCTAGCAGGTCAATTTTTTCAGTGGGGAATTATGCAATTTTCTGCTGAAAAATCAGATCTAGGTCAATCTATGAGGAATTTGACCAGCGTTCTAGTTGATTTAGTTAGGGGGAGGCCCAATCTATGAAACCCAGAAATGGTTTGGCAAAAGATCGAACGGTTCCCTGATTATTTGATTTTTTTAGTTTTTTATGGTTTAGGAGTTTTCAGAAAAATAGTTAAATTTCAGCAAGGAACAATGGAATAAGATCAGAAAAGAAGAACTTACCTGTGGATCTTACTTAGATAAGCTTGTAGGAGTCTGTAATAGTGACGATCCTAGCTATCCCGATCAATCCTGGAAGATCCCCGTGATTTCTATGGCATATGCAAGCTCCAAGCCATCAAAGCGCCCCCTACCCTGCATGAGCAAACGTCAACCATATCAGATTTGCACATACAAAATAAAGAAACTGAATGCTACAAGACAGTAAAATGAAGTAATCATAGATCGCAATGAAACTAATGAAAACCCCCTGATCCAAGACAAAGAGAACCGAGCGAGTTGAGGTCCCCCTACAAAAACGCTCCAGCCAAAACGCCCTCCTGTAGACAAAACAATGATAGCCACGAAAAAAAAAATAGATCTCCCGAGAATTTCCACGATGCTAGTAAGCTGAAGACAAGTTAATCACCATTTGAGCACATCAGATGCAAAGCAAATCCAGAAAATTTCCACAGAAAAAGTCTTTTTATTATTCAGACCCAAGAGCCAAAGACCCCTCACAAATGAGAAGCTCTCTCCTTTAAATAAAAATGAGAGAACCTCAATCATAACCAAATCCTAACCACTTTCAAAACGAGTGGCTCAGATTAAAAGATACAATGTTCTAATCAAAATGGTTGCGATGAGCTCAACATACAATACATGGATCAATATAATCATAATTTACCAAAGTGGACTTAAACCACCCAAATAAAGGTAACCCACTCAACAAGAAATAAATGAAAGCACATGGTGGGTGCAAGGAGTGTTTGACTAACTCCCTTTGGGTGTCCCCATGGCACAATAAATAATATAACAATTTAAAATTTTGACTTTTGTGCCTCCTTGAGGAAATCATGGGTCTCCCAAAAAGCTCTAGAAAATATATAAAATTTGCCCAAAAATAGGTGCGGGCCCCATAAAATGCTAAAACTGCTGGAGAAGGTGTGGAAGACATCACTCTCGTCATTGTGACTCACCCCATGCCATTTCTTTGCCTCAGTAGCCCAAATCGATTTCTTCAATAGCCATTTGATCATTTTTTAATCTGCCTCGAAAAACGTGATACTGCTAAAACAACCTCCAAGGGTGCCTGCGTTGTCAAATTGAGCCCTCCAAGCTCTCTGGGATGGGGGTACAATGGTACAAACAAGTGGTTGCACCCCCCTATGCCCATACAACACCCTAGGAGATCCAACTGAAACATCTCCTTGCTCAAACAAATCAATCAGTGAAGAAAAACTGCATCAGAAAAACAGAATAAGCCTGATCACATCTGTAAGTGCCTGGAACTGGAAATAAACTGTCTCATTGGACTCAGAGAGTCCCAATCCATCAAAGGTGTATACTCATACCCCTCATGCGTCTCTGTCTGATCATCAATCATAACCAATAAACAGTATAACCATCTGTGAATAATCAGACACCAATAATAACTCAGAATAGATCAATCTGCTGCAAGTGTTAAGAGGTTAAACCATGCTCTACCACTCATTCACGTAACAAAATCAACAAGTAGCATTCATTTCACTGGCGGTACATCAACAAATACTTATAAATATCAGGCTTTATTTATTATTACTTCGACTCAGACTTTCAAGACTATACTCACTTCATAGATGTAGTCATTTTGCTAATGAAGGGTGAAAGGTGGAAATGACAAGGCTAAGGCAAAGGATGCCCTCCTACTCAACATCATGACACTTTGGACAAGGAAAAGGCAAACTCACTACAACCAATACTGGACAAACATCAACACAAGGAATGGCAGTGCCTCACAGATGGATGAGTTGTTTAGAGAGTGCTTATTCAACTTCGGCATCATGTCTACATCAATTTTGATCAAGTTCATTAGGATCATATTTTATTCTGTGGCCTTTTGGCCTATATGAACCCTTTGGGGCTTCACCAGTGCTTAAAAGCACAGCTAATCGCAGCTTTCATCCGGGCCATATTTATTTTTAATAAGGTCAGCAATCCTTTGATATAACATTTTTTAACCATTGCTTTTTTGGACCCTTTCTTATACTCTTCAAGGAGTATTTTTTAGCATTTCATTGCTCTTGCCCTTTTTGCCTATGTTAAGAAACACAATTTTACAATTTTCATTTTCCATGGGCGCATATTTAATATTTCAATAAAAGTAGTACATGAGCTTTCAGTTTTAGCCAACAACATCTCAAGTGACTAGGGGGAATTCTGCACAGTGCCAAACATCGAGACAACCGACCAGAATGATTTAGGCATACCATCCAACTTACCATAGGCAAGTTTTGTCACCAACTCAGAGCCGAGACACAATGTAAACAGGGAGGCTTGTCCAACAAAGATTCTAGCAGGGAAAAAGGTCCTCCATGCCACAAGTCAAGAAGTCAGTTGGGTTGAAAATTAAACTGGAAGGTAATGGATGGATGAAGACAATGAAATAATGGAGCCAACACTAGCAAGCCAAGACAATGGTGGGAATGACTACCTCTATTCTCCCTAAGGAGGGTAAAACCAATGAGTATAGATCAAGAACTTCAAAGCCAGAGTAAGGACATCAATATATAGTATAATATACAACCAAGTCCATATAAATATGACCGCTAGATCATGATACCACAAATCAATATATGTCACAAGAATCAATATAAGAGCAATAATAACCACAACACCATATAAAACACCGAGTCATATCCAGGCAATATAATCCATCTGAAACACCATATATCCAATGAGAAAGTACTGATATAACACTGGGCATCCACTACTGCTCTGAAATAACATAAATGGCTATATCGGTCCTCAAATCTGAGTGTCCTGAGACTCAGTCCTAGCATGGGAGAGTACAATAGTCCACTAATACAAAAATGATCCATCAGAAATGCTCATCTCAGCATCTCATATGTAAGAGATCTGGCTGAAAAATGTACTGTGTCTAAAAAATAGAATATGGTAGCATGGCTACTATATATGTGATAACAGTCTCCACACGTCCCCAATGTGCGTTTCCCTGCTCCCATGCTCCCACGTCCTAGAAACTTGGGGGAACATTGCTTCCATGTATTTTTACTTTGACTTCTTGTGGTACAAGAGTCATTTTGTATTTTTGACTTTAGCTTCTTAGTCTTCTTTAAGCGTCATGTGGTCAATGCAAATGGTCTTCATGGTCCTTCATGCCTGTTACCAACTAAGTTGCACTAGGTTGGATTTCGAAACGAGCCGCCAAAGATGACCAATCACTTGTTCAAATTTCAAATTCAAAAGTCCTTGCAGGCCTTCCTCGGCCCTTTTTTTATTTTTTAACATGTTCATACCCCATGGGGAATTGTAATAAAATGAGTTAGCATGATGACTTTATGTAAAAGGTTTGGTTTCCTACGACTTATTCATTGATGCATTATTCCAGGGTGTTTTTTCCTTGTTAATTATTTATTGTTTTTAAGGGATAAATAATTTTCGAGTTTTTCACCCAAACCTCCAAAGCTGGAATAATTGCCTTGGTACTTAAGCCTTGGGAGGTTATTAAAACCTATGTGTCGATGTATATTAGCATGCTAATCATTCTTTTGAATCATTATGAACATGTCCTAAGTCCCTCATAGGTTTTTTTTTATTTCCAGAAAAAATTATTTTTTTCCGATTTTACAGGCTTATTTTTAATAAGTTAATTGTAAAAAAGTAAAAAGTCATAAAAGTGTGGCTAGGAGGTTGTTTATGCCATGGGGGTGCTCAATTTCTAACTCAGAGTACCCACTTAACTCCTAAACCCACTTTCCTAAGTTTTTGAGTAATTATTTAACCCTAAAATTAATAATTACTTGAAAAACCCAAAAAAAGACCAAAAAATGAAATATTTAAAAAATTATGCAATTAAAAAATAGAAGATAATTGCTAAAAGTGAATTTTATGACTTGGCAAATTAATTTGGCAAGTACCCAAGGCAAGGGGGACAAGTCAGATGTTGTCGTTTCAAAGAGTTTTTTGAATTTGGAACTTTCCTCATGATGAGAGGGGTGCTTTTCTCCAAGTGGGGTGCAAATCCCAAGAAAAGATGGAAACTTCAGTGAGTTGGTTGAGTTTTGGGTCAAGTGGCACCCATGTTTTGGAACTTTCCATCTTTCTTACCCTCATCCAACTCATGCCAACTCTTTTCCACCTCACAAGTAACTCATCCAAGCTAGCACATCCTTGAGGAAGGTACGCCCCCTCTAGCTTGTCGGTTTTCCTATATAAGCAGGCACACTTTCTTCATTCTAAACAGATGATTTGGGCATTGAACCTTTGCTCCTGTATTTCGTAATTTGTAATCATTGTGGAATAAAGTGAAGGCTTTGGAGGCATACTTGTGTAGGATATCAATGTGTGGATGATCTATTCTCTTATGTCGGTATACTTGTATCAATTGCATGCTTTGTTCGTATATGGTTATAACCGTGCTTGGTAGGATATATGTTAAAGAACTAATAAAAGTTTGTTTACTTGCTTAGTTCTTTGTCTTCTTATACGCAAAGATCAAGAAATTATATGTTTTACTTGTTTGTATGCATATTTTTCTAATCTTTTGTGCAAGCGATATAGGTTATTAACAAATCTTTCAAGGTTTAGTTCAAGTTGTGTAGGTAGTTCTTTCAAAGAGGTGGTGGATCTTGTTTGACTCTCCCACATCTGTGTCATCATTGGAAGATCTATATCCCTCTTCCTTACATTGGAAAACTACATTGCCCAAGTTTCCAAGCTTTGGGGGCACTCTTTCTCTCTTCTTTCCAAATTCCATCACATAAAAAAAACTCAGTTACTAGTTCTTATTGCATATTTAAATCTCATTAATATATTGGAGAATAACATATCAATCTGATTTATATATGCACATTGAAAGTTTAGATCTAATTTTTAAAAGTAATATTTCATAGATCTAGAGTTGCTCAAATACTTTGTTGAAAAATTGCAAAATTTATCTTTTTGAAGTACTCATTTTTTATGCTAAAATTGTATACCTTTATTTGATATATTCATTGTTTTTAGCATAACATTACTTGTTGTTTTGCAGCAAAAGACGATAAAAGAGATAGGCACTCAGGCCTGCAGTGGTCACAAGAGCATACGGGGAATGAAGCCTTGTAGATTTTAAGTTTTTTAAGAACTAAATGTGAGTGTTTAAATCACAGTGCCGATACTCTCGTTACTGAAAACAGAGCTGGATTGGTTAATTTTACTTCTAAAAAACTTGAAAGAAATTAAAAAAATTTGAAAAAACTGAAAAAAGTAAAAAAAATGCGAGTGTGGGCACTTGGCTGTCTTGTTGCTTCTCTTTTTTACATTGATTTAGAAATAGAAATTACTTGTGCTCCTTTGTAGAATAGGAAACACAAGTTTTACAATATAGGGCCTTAGAAAAATGGCCAAAGAGAGAATTGTGAAAAGAGGAGTCTTCGGATGACTTGTTTCTTCGAAATTTCTCTTTGGCTGGATCGATGGGGCAATCAGAAAGGGATTGAAGTGACTAGTAATTAGTGGAACACTTCAATTAATCCCTACAAGTGAAAATCCGGCACTTCATTTGATTTTACCAGGTTGTGGGGAAGTTCTGCAAGTGAAGCGGAAACCACTAGAAAGTGACCGTGGGGCACCGTTAGGCTACACCCTCGTTTGGTGTAGTGTTGAACACAACCCCATGACTCCATCTAGCCCACATGTCACTGTGAGAGCCACTCCTTGGTAAATCCGGACATATTCCTCGTACCCCCTGGGTATATCTGGAATACCATTTCCCTCATAATAATAAAATCATTACCACATTCTTAATCAAATTTACCAATAATTTACCCACTCCCTAACTACTCATTTAATAATTTTAAAATTGACCAACCAAGACAACTACAATACTTCTCGAGACTTCAGTAGCAACCCCCTTACAAGCACTCCATTAGCACTGGTCTATTTGGCATTTTATTTTATGTTTGATACTTAAATTAATGAATGTGTTATTTGGAATGATATTTTAAATGCTAGTTATTTAAACTATTTGCAGATCATCTCAGTTTCGTTATTTATTGTTATCATCTCCTAGACTTGTTGTTTTATTTTATAGATTAAACACCATAGTTTATTTTACTAGGGACCACCCCCTTGGCTTCACTAGGAGAGAGCCTAGACGGAGGAGTCAAGATCAAGTGACAGCGCTTGACTCTTGCTTGCACCCAAGGTCTCACCCAGTGGCTTGAAGATTTCTGCCACGTGACCCGAGGTGTGAATTAGGCGGAAACAATGCCCACTCAAAGTACATCATCATAAATAGGGAGAATTACTAATGCTTTTATCTTGAACTCCTTGTGCCACCAAGATAGGGTACTAGGTGTCTTAACCAAAGGTAGCTAATCCCTATAGAAGATCACAAAGCCCGTTGATCAAGGATAGAACTACCTCACGTGCCCAGACCCGGTCTAGGACTTATGGTGATGTCATGGTAACTAACCAGTTGCCTCAACCCTAGGCTGCATCAATTGACTCGATGTCAAATACTTGGTAACTGACCAAGTGCCTCCATTCTCCCGGAGAATGGCCCTCAGCCCTAGGCCGAGTCCCCTAGTCCTAGACTAGTTCATCTTCCTGGTAACTGACCAGGTGCCTCCATTCAAAGAATGGGCACTCAGCTCTAGGCTAAGTCCCCCAGTGCTGGACTGATTCCACTTCTTGGTAACTGACTAGGTGCCTCCATTCCCCAAGAGAATGGCTCTCGATGTTGCTTAGGAAAAAGCAACAAATGCTCCCTAAGATACTCAAACAATATTTGAGGATACATGAGGCATTATAGAGTAACACCTTTGACCCCCTATTGTTATGTCCACATATAAGAAACCATTTACCATAAGTCAAGTAGAGAGGATATGTCATAACCCGAGTATCAACTAGATGTCCCCATCTGTCTCTGCCATATGGCAACGCAAGATAAGTAGGTTGAAAGTTCCTATGTGAAGAGTCTACGGGAAAACCATAGATCTCATCTTTCGAACTAATAGATGTGATGGAAGATCACATAGGAAATGATGATCAAGTCACCCCATACATGTAAGGGGAAAAAATCACCTTGGTACTCGGTTTCCTAAACTAGAGGTAATTGATTGCCCTGATTTATTAGGGTAGGAAGAGTTTGAATAGCATATAGCCATCCCCCTTGGCTTGGTGCAGGACCACCATAAGTCACTCTTGTAGCATGTGAAGCAGGAAAGCCTAAAGTCTTATAGTGCCTCGAATCATGCCGATCAATACATGGAGAGTGCATAGGTAGTGATTGCATGTATTGTTGATACACATCTAATGAGGCTACATGTTGATTTAATGGTGAAACAAGTGGCTTTGTGACAGTTCCTTGTGCTCAAGATTCTACATCCATAACAGAATTTGCTTACACATCGTTTGCTCTCTTCACAAATTGCTTAAATGCACAAGCAATCTTTAATTTAGGATTTTAAAGTTTCCTGTTGAGATAAGAATGAGCAACATGGGAAAAACCAGGTTTATAGGAGGCTTATGTGTGGGATTCAATACTATATCCACAATGGAACAAATATCATCCCTTCAAATATCTCCACAATCAGTTAGTTTTGCTTCAAATATCTTTCCTTCAACGGGATTGAAAATGTGCACAAAAGGTTTATCTTGACTTCCTCAGCCTCCAATAGGCTTCTTTTGCAATAACGAATGAATACCCCCTACTGGATTTGAAGAATCGGTGTGTACTATCTTTTGGACTGGAACTCAACCCCATGTTTTCATAGCTTATCCACGAACAGACCTGGGACAAATTTGAGTGTTGACAGGGAATGAGCATACAAAGGGAAGAAACCAAGATGAGCACGCATGGAGCAAGTGCACACAAGATAAGATAGGATGATGGCCATAATAGCAGGTCAAAGGAACTCAAAAGTACACCTCAAGTAAATACACAATGGGAGTGAAGAAGCAATTTAATGCAAGAGCATCCTTGAAACAATCATGTCCATGGGTGGGGCTAATGAGCACAACATGATCAAGCATGATAGGCAAAGAAATGGACATACAAAATCTTCATGTCCTTAGGATTGGAAATAAATGCAATGTGTTGTCCGTCGATTGCACACCAACAGCAGAAATCTTCCGAAAGCTGTCTCCTCACTTGAGAAAGTGGGAGAGGTGTGGCCTTGGGGGCAAACACAGAGCCAGGTACTGTCACCTACTTCTAGCTCCTCCGTTTAGGCTAACTCCTAACGAAGCCAAGGGGGGTCGTCCCTAACAAAGAGTTTACTATGGCTCAATGTGTTTAAGTGTTTTTGATGTTATGTTGCGGATGGGTGTTTTTTAGGAGTTTTTGAATGATCACAACTTTATAATAAAATGAGCAATCCACGTTGCGATTACAAAACACAAGATTTGAGACGAACAATACAAAGATGACTTGGAAATTAAAGGCATCCACAGATAGATAATGATTTAAGCAAACATTAGGGACAAATGGTCCAAATCAAGACGATGCATGGAAGTTTAAGACCAGTGCCAAAATGGAGTCAAAAAAGTGCTTGTGAATGCTGGAATACAAGTCTCAATAGTAATGTTTGTGAGATCATTTTGCAATTGTTCTTGGTTTATTTTATTGTAAATTTTAAAGATGATCTTGCTTAAGGTGTCTAGGAAACCTAACCGGAAATACTTTTAGTGGCTCCGTTCAAAGACATGACAGACCTATCTGGAATCACAAGCTAAGTGTTCAGAGAATTTAACCAGCAAGTGTCCAGATTGGGTTGCCCGACGCCCACACTTGGAATTTGCCCACTACCTGAGTATTTATCGAGATAACGTCGGTGCGTTGGTTATGGGATGAAAGTTTTATTACATTATCACTTGCAAGATTAACAGTCCAATGCCGTTTCTGGGTACTCCGATTTTTAGGTCAGTTAGAGCATACTCCGGCAAGGAAACAACGAGATAAATTAATTAGGGGGAAATGTGAGTTGCAAAATTTTATTAAGTAAATTAATTAAAACCCTCCGACAGAGAGCGCTCTTGACTTTGTCTTATGACAAAAGTTCAAGAGTCTTAGCTAAACTATATGCTTGATGCAAGGAAATGCAGTGGGAATGCTCTCCGATAGAGAGTGCTCTTGACTTGGGTTCCGGCAAGTTCAAGAGACTTATGAATTAATTAGTTAAACTTGCAAACAGTAGAATGCATGAAAATAAAAGAAAGACAGGAAAACAAACTCTCCGACAGAGAGCACTCTTGATCCACCTTACGGTGAGATTCAAGAGATTTTGGTTCTTTTTAAGATTAACAATTATAGAGAAAGATACACCACAATTCAAGTAATAAAATCTAATCTAGCAATTAGTAGTTATACTTAATGAACAACTAGCAATTAGTGGAAATGAAAACTAAGTCTAATCAAGAGAACTAAGCTAAGTGCTTTAAGTTAAAACTACACTAAGTAAAAATGAAAAGGAGAACAAGACACACTTCCCCCAAATAGGGGAAATAGAAAAGATGGGAGGCTTGCTCCCACTAGCCTTTTTATTAATAATTTACAATGCTTGGGGATTTTAACCCTTGAAGAGAACTTTAAAAAAATCAAAAGGGTGAAGAAGCCCTAATGGCTTGTACAAAAAAAAGGGTGTGGTTTGTCTTCTTGTTGGGAACTTTTTCTTCAATATTTCCAAGTCTTTAGACTTGTCTTTGGTTGACCTCTTCTTCAGTATCTGCTCAAAACGAACAATGACTCAAGCACCCATTATTCGTTAATAAAAATAAAGTAAATCTAGATGCGAACAAAAATCAAATTATTCTAAGTGCAAAAACTTTTTAAAATGTAAATTTTTTAGTCTTTTTGAAGCAAAACTAGATACAAAACTTTTACAGGCAAAGTGGGAAAGATGAAGAGGGTAAAATGGGGCAAAAAGAAAGCAAAAAAGAGGGCTGAAATAAGTGAGGAAAAGAGGGAAAAGGGGAAAGCAAACAGCAGGAAAGAAGGCTGCAAAAAGAGAGAGAGAGAGAGAGGGAAAAAGAGGGCAGCGAAAGAGGGCTACAAAAGAGAGAGAGAGAGGGAAAAAAAGAGGGCAGTGAAAGAGAGCTAAGAGGGCAGCGAAAGAGGGCTGCAAAAAAGAGAAAGAGAGAGGGAAAAAGAGGGCAGCGAAAGAGAGCTAAGAGGAGGTAAGAGGCCAAAAACGAAGGGAAGAGGTTTAGGGCTTCCAAGGTAGCAAGTAATCGAGTTTTAAAATGTAGTTTTGAGTGATGGATCTTCGAACTAGTGCCTCTTGCCAAACTTTTTTAGTCTTGAGATCGACTTTAGGAGGCCCTGAAATGCAAACAATGTCAAAAAAATAGGTCTTTTGAAGAGATGAGAGAAGCAACCAAGCTCAAACTTCTCTTCAAACCTAGGAGATCTGCACAAGAAACCACTTGCAAACACATCCTAATCAAATATTGTATGCAAAGCAAAATGGGATTAGAAGAGTATAAGTATTTCCAACTACAGTCTACTCCTTCAAAATCACATAAAACCCAACATAAATGGACAAATTGAACTCAAATGCCCACCCTATGGACTTAATAAAGCCTTCTAAGCTAACAATTTGATCAAAATAGTGAAATATAAGTAATAAACAAGAACAAAATCACCTTGATACAGATGAAGCACTTCCCATGACAAGAATCAACACACCATACGGACCTCCAAAGTCACTTTATTTCCAATAGCAAAAGCTATAACACAATTACAAATTTGGCAGAGTAAGTTTGCCCAAAAAATCCCATGAAGAATAGAGCTCCAAGAGCCTCTATTTATACAAAAACCAAGCCCCAGGGGGGCCTTTATGAACTCAAGAGAGAAAGTCGAGTTGTACAAGAGTTTAGGAGCGAACTGTGGGATGTGATTGAGAAGTACCAAAGGAGAGGGTGCCACATATCTCAAGCACGAAGTGTCAAAAGGCTGGGTGCTTTCACAGCGGCTTGGTGGAGTCGTAACCTATGTCAATCAAGTCACAAACTATAAGTGAACTCCTGTCTTCACTTTAATGATCATATGCCACGTCTTCATTACCAATCAAATGTGATGTTTAGTTCACGTTTCAATTAAAGCGTGGGTCACCACAATGAAGCCAAGCTTAAGGTTGGCGAGTCCACTTAACCATAAACATTTGCTTGGTATCCACATCACCGCGAGTCCTCATGTCATATTGGTTCCGCATGAGTCCTCCCTACGTCATCAATATTGACGTCAACCACTTCCTTTGATTTAATTCGTAGTCATGCCTTGGATATATTACTTCATGGTTTTAAAAAATAAAATAATTATTAAGTGGTGAGAGGGGTCCACACTTAATACCACCCATCACAATATACTCCACGCTAGCATGAGACTTCAACTCACCTTCACATCACCTCTCCATTTGAATTAATTTGAAACCATGCCTTAAACAAAAGTTTGGGTCATATCATATGTTGCAGTGGTTACATGGCATGAGGGACCCACCTCCATGTCACCATTTACCAATAAAATATTTGATTTTGACTTTTTTTAATATTTTGACTAAGTGCATTATGTCCACTTTTAGCATTAAAATGCTATTCCGAAGCTCCTTTAGCCAAATACTGCCTTACGGGGTGCTCCGACTGACCGAGTGATGGTGAAAGTGACCCCTGGGGTGAAGACGCTGCTCCGGGCTTGAATATGAGCCCAACCATGCTGAAAACGGACTCCGAATCACACATTTATTACATTTTGAAATTTTCCCTTTAAACCATTAAAAAATGGCTTAAAAAACGGAGAAAAAAATTATTTTTCTCAGAATCAAACAAAACTCTAGGGGGGCCTAGCACATGTTCATACGACTCAAGCAGAATGCCTAGCATGACGAAAAACACTAACACGAAGGCTCTAATAACCTCCTAAGGCCGAAACACCAAGACAACTACCCCAGCTTTGGAGGAGCGAGTGCAAAACTCAAAAATTATTGGCCGTTTATTCAACATCCAATAATAACCAAGGGAAAAAACACTCTGGGCTAGTCGGCTTGATGCCCAAGTCCGGGAAGCCGAGCCTCTTATAAAAATTTAAATACTAGGACATTTTTTACATTTTCCCCAAGGGGTTATGAACATGTATTTTACAAAGAATAAAAAGTTCAGCCCAAAACTGGCTGACTCTGGAACACACTAAACTTCTGAACTTTGGAGATGAGCATTCATCATGCTCGATAACTGGCGGCTCAATAGGAAGTTCAACTATTGTACAAAATAGTTGGTAACACAATGGATTATGGTAGTGAGCATACAAAAGGAAGAATGCATGACAAGCACACATGTAGTGAATGCACACAAGATTAGATCAATTTATTAATGTCCAATAAATGACCATAGTAGTAGGTCAAAGGAACTCAAAAGTACTCATGTAAATACACTATGGTAGTGAAAAAGCAACTCTTATCAAGTTATCGCTACTCTACCAAAAACACAAAAGGAGATAAGAGCCAAATAACTTGCCAATACTAGTAAAGACAAAGTAATGCAGATACAAAGCTACAAAGCCATGCCAAGCATCAAATGCAGACTTCAAACTGTGCTGGAACTCAATTCTGAGTTAAGGGAGGAAGAAGAAAAAGCTGGCCAAGTGGACAATTCAAGCTCCTCAGAAATTGGTCATGAATTACACTCATGGGAAATGGGTTATAGTGAATGACTTCAATATTAAATACTCCATGCATTTAATCCCAGAAAAAAAGGATATTTTGTAATGTTGGATTGCAAGAAGGATCCCAAAAGTAAATATGTTTCCATAATAAATGCCAAAAATACTTAACATTTTCTTTTTTAAGTCTATTCATTCTCACCCATTACACCCTAGAACTGGCTAAAAAACTGAACATATTTCTGGGAAAAATAAGGTAAGTTCAACAAAAAGGAGCAGCCTATCCTAGATTTCATTAACTTTTCCATCTATCCTTGATTCAGAAAAAAAAAATTATAATAACTATATAACATTATTGTAAAAAGGCTGTATAACATTTGTTTTGAAAGCCATTCAATCTTGAAAACTCAATGCTGGTATCCCATTTTGACAACTTAGTTTTATGATTTTATCATTCCATTTGATGTATGTATGATTCCAAAGGGCAAGGATTATGATAGATCAGCTTTAGCGAGAAAAAACTATATAACAATGATGGTGAAATGAGTGTTGGGGTCTCCATATCAAAACAATAAACATCTAATGATCAAAACATTACTTGCACAAAGGATACAAAGCAAAGATTTCCTTTAAACAACTAACATTTGAATTAATAAATAAACCTGTGTTCTGATCAACTCGGAAAAAAATTTGAACTGGTAAATATCAATGTCCCCATGTAGAGCTTGATCAAAGCCAAATATCCACCATCCATGCGGAAGTTGTAGTGCAAAATAGCTCCTCTGTTGAGGAAGAAGCCAACCACCCAGCCAGCTTTTGTGACAGATATATCTCATGAATGTATCGAGTCCATCAAACCAATCTGCACTATCATGAAGTAAGGTTAGACATAACAAAAATGAAAAGATGTCAGTATGCCTTCACACTATCAATTTGAAAGAAATAATAATGCAAACTTCTTGACTAGTTCAGCAATTAGCATATATATATAAAAGATTGCTCATACTAGGTTTTCTTTGAGTTTGAATTACAATGCAAGTTCTATCTGACAATGCTAACTGTCTAAACCATCTCTTCTGAAGTATAACAAAAAGCAAACACAGAAGTTAAAATTGAATAAATTTAAGAATTTGACATATCCTGGAAAAGAGCATTCATAAACAATTCTCATGGTAACAGAGTAGTCAAAATTATCATTGATAATGCATTAAAACTTTCTAAAATGAATGTGAATTGGATTTTACCAACCATGATTGCCAGGAATTGCAAAGATCTGAGGACCTTCATAGTGTTCCAACGTATCTACTCCATCAGGCAATTCAGGCTTACTCTCCGCTATATTTTCAGGCTTGTAACAAGGTGGTGGTTGTAATGCATATTCGAATGGACCAAAAAGACGGCGCTCGTATGAAAATGGTGAAGGATTTGGGTAACTGTTCAGAAATCAAATACATGTTTGAGTTCCAATGTTTTGATAGCAAAACGAATCATCATGAACCAATTTAATCTAATTTAATTTGATTTTGATATTATTGTCCACCAGTGGCCAAACTTGAAATACAAATGGCCAGTAAAAATGATAAATCGCATTTGTAATAATGAAATACCATAGATAAAGACAAAGCATTGACACAATGCATAGAAAAGTCATCTTTCAAGGAATTCAACCTTCTTGATTGACCAAATATCTTGAGAATCCATTTGCATATATGGTAAGGGGTTAAGATACCATACACATTTTCCAGTTTAATTCTATAAATCAACACATACCAATTATAAAGTTTTCTTGAGTCATTTAATAATATTCCTCGCATTAAATTATGGAATGCAAGTATGCTACTAATTGCACAATTCAGACAAAAGCAACAATGCAATGATGAAGAAAATCCCACCATAGATAGTCAAAAAATTTGAAATTAATACAATCTCCAATGAATTAAGGAAATGTAACTCCTAGTGTACCAATTACAACAAAATTTTATTTAGGTTACTGGGATAAACAATGATACTCAGTTTCATTTTCATTGCACTGATGACTTAGTTTCATTTTTATTGCACCGATGGTTGTCACAAAACCTTACAAAAATACTTCATTGTTTAACACAAACTAATCAAGTGGCAATCCTTGATTTTCTCTTCTTTCGGGTGGCTGTTGTAAAAGTTTGTTCATCACTTTGCATTGTCCAAGGGAGGATTTTCTCATTAGCAACAGCAAACAAGTCGCCTCATTCTCTGTTCTCCTTCTACACTCTACGATTTCTGTGCAAAGGGTGTTATTGGACCAGCTTGTATTCGTCTCTATCGTGGACGAACCTCTTGATTTCATGCGTAGTGAAGTTAGATTAGTCTCGATTTTCAGCTCCTCTATGTTAAAATTTGATCTGATCTTCATATCTATTCACTGATCTTTATCCCAGTCTTAATTTAACACATAAAACTGAATCAGAAATAGCAATAGCAATACCTTGATTTACAATAATACAGAAAAAAACCGAACACAAGATGTACCTTGGAAACCCTAACAGGGAAAACCAGAAATGGATTTGTCTTTTATTGCAAATTTGTTAAACAACACTTACAACTTTAGTCTCCGAATATGACATACCAGATATCAGACTCCTAACTCTTACTGTGTCCAAACCCTCAATAGTAAAGATAAACCACAACAAGAGATACGACTCACTCCTGTCACTCACAAGAGTTATGACTCACTCCTATCACACACGAGAGATATGACTCACTGCTACTATGTTACAATACAACTCTCCATAGACTCTTTTAAAATATTTCCCTTTATGTCAATATCATGGGCTCAATACCATGGGCTCTTAAATATCATTGACCATAAAGAATTACGAAAGACACTTTTACAAGACTATTTAGAGAGTTACTTTTCTCGAACAACTTCTACGTGCTATACACCCCCACGTAGAAGTACCTATCCGAACTACAAAACCTAACACTCCCTCTTAGGCTTTAGTGAGGAAGGTACTTCCGGAGAAGCATCCACCTAGATCCATCAAATCCTCTACTACTGCAGCTACTCCCTCTGAACTGGAAGACTTCCAGGTTGCATTCGCTGCACAATGATTTGATAATCTGCGCTCCTCATCCGTCAGTGTCATCTCATACCAAGTAGGCATGTTGGGAAGAGCCTCATGCTCTCTCTTTAACATTTAACATTGATCCAAACTCCATATTCCCCATGGAACTCTACTCTAAAATCCCTCTGAAGATGACCACAGGCTGTCCCAGCAACTTGTACAATGTGTTCTCCCTGATGCCAAGCATCACTACTACATCCTGGGAACCTGCTCCCTCTGAATGTATGAATACAGTTCCATCCCAGAACACCACTTCATAATCCTCATCCTCCAACGCTGACAATGAGATCAAGTTTACCATCAGCTACAAAACAAACATCTCTGCCACCTCCAAAGGCCCTCCTTACTCTAGCTGGAATCTCACACATCCAACTCCCATCACTGCATGCATGGTACTAATCCCACAACCCACATGACAGTCTAAGTCTATCTCTGAAACACTGACAAGCATTGACCTCACTCTCGTCATATGGCTAAATGAACCATTGTTGCCCAAGATCCTTTAAGGGCACTTTTCAATTGCTACCCAAAATATTCATTGTGGCTGCCCAAAGTCTTCTCACAGTTGCTCGAGTTTTCTAAGGCTTGCACAGGGTTGTCCGACTACTTCTGCAACTGCCCGAATTTTACTTCCCCTTGCCTGGCTAGCTGGCAACTCTTGCCACACATGTCGTTGGATCTACCTTGTTTCGTCTGACTTCTCAGACGCTGGGCCTTTCTCTCTGTTACCATTCAAACTAGCAGTCCTGGATTTGCAAGGCAATGTGGTTTATTTGCTAATGAATGGTAGGCATGTGGAAGAGGTCTAGTCCCAAATGTCACCTCATCCCAACCTCTCAACTACTTTGGGTAACTCCCAAACACGGGGGAAAGCCCTTACGAAGTACCTGCAAACATCAATCAAGCAAATACCTCTCTACAACCTTGTAACTAGATCAGTGCCTTGTATGGAGTCAAACAATATATAAAGATGACAACTTGACCTAATTGAGGAGTTAGTTCAATTGCTTATCATGTATATCATCAATCATCTTTCCATAATCCAATGCAATTTCACGTATCCCAAGGTCTTTCACTTATCCCAATGCAACCCCTCTAAAAAGTACACTTAGAAGCGAAGAACACTAAGTGGCCTAAGTGGCCTAGGGTGCACTTTTTAAGCCAATTAGAGTTGCAAACACTTGCACTAACCCTAATTTCAACAATTTCATGTTTCCCAATGCAAGTGCTCAAATTGGGACACCCTTCAAGATCTATGGATAAATTCACTACGGCGAAATTGAAGGGTGGACCAGATTTAGCAAATTCCAAAAAAAAATTAGGTTTTTTAATTTTTGTTATTTTTTAGGGTTTCTTGACAATATGTGATTTTTAGGGTTTTTCATAGATAAAATGAGGACACCCTTCAAGATTCGTGGATAAATCCACTAGGGCGAATCTGTAAGCAGGATCATAATTACAAACTCGTGGTTATTTTTGGAGTGATGAATTTTCTAATTTTTAGGGTTTTTAGGGTTATTTTGATTTTTAGGTCTTTTATGCATAAAATTGCAGCCACAAATATAATACAATAAATGTTGAAAAATAAAGTAAAAAGATGACAAGAGAAGGGGATATGATTATTGTCTCAATCCCTACGGCATTGAGAGATCATGGCTAGTGTCCCTCTCTTGAAATGTCCCTCTAGCACTTACAAGCTAGGGCATCACCTAGCAATCTCTAGAGTTCGGTAGATGAGCCTAACAAAGGCAAATGGAGAAGTCCAAGGCCCCCAAAGCAATAGGAAACCCTTATGCAAGACCTTTCCTTCACACAAAGTTGATAGAATATTGGCAAAAAGAGCCCTAATTCAGAGAAAATGCAGCATAAAACTACCATTCAATCCACACTGTAAACATTATTCACCAACATTCAACAAGAGATGAGCAAAGAAGAAACCTTTAGGTCACGCTTCTGCGTGTTATTCCAACATGTCTAGCATCAACCATAGCACGTGCAAGAAAGAAGCCCTAGATCATTCATCCATCCACCATCAAGCAAAGAAGATCAGGTGCCTCACAAGAAGACTCAAAGCGTAGGAGAAAGAGAAATAATTTCATATTAGAACCCTTGTCTTATGATTTTACAATGTGGAGAGGAGATTTATTTATACCTTTCTCTCTTGAATATTTTAATTTTAGCCTACAAGTCTAAAACATAAAATAGTAATTTTTTAGGGTAAATTCCACATGACAAAGGAATTTTACCCCAAAAAGTAGAAAAATGATAAAAATAAGCTAAGATGGCTTCACTTGATGGGCGTCATGCCCCATCTAACCCCAAAAAAGGTGAAAATTCAAATCCCTCAACGCCCCCCTTCCAAGGCTTGTAGGCTTGATTGGTCTACAACTGACTAGAAGGATAGCCCACTGGGCTGGAGCCATAAGAGGAGGGATGACTAGATGCAAAAAAAAATGTCCAACTGGGTGCAAGAAGATGTGCTAGGAGGAGATAAAAGTCATTTACAAAGCGCAATCACCTCTGCATAAGAAAAAACCAGGATGGGCATGTGCCCCAATGGGTCACCCTTAGAAGCCCTAGAGCACCAACCCATCGACTAAAAGCCATGTATGGTGGAGACATCATCACACCAAAGGGGCAATCACCAAAGCCACTAAGTCGGCTACTTCTGAGAGCGAAACCAAAGGGGCTGGTCATGTCCAATCTAGGGGGTAAACAACCCCCAAACCAAATATCCATACAATAAATCCCACTTTATCATGTACAATAAAAAAAATTGACCCATTTCTCTAGCCTTAGCCTTGCTGGAACACTGAAGTAGCTCTGTTGCGTAACACTCTCCATGCAGAAGACTTGACTTCCCTAGTTCCGCCCCAGTCGAAATCTACAGTCACGGTCTGGCGGCTACACAGAGCCGGATCCACTGGTCCTATTCCACGCTTTCACAGCCCGCAAGCTTGGTCACCTTTGTGTCAGCCACCATCTTTGCCTGCATTTCCACGTTGTTGCTTCCTACACGCACGGCCAATACTCCGCTGCTCTTCTATGTCCACAAGCCCACGTCTGCCGCCTCCCTACTTAACGACACTTTCTTTAATCAATCTTGTGTAGGTATCCCAATCCCGCTCTTATACCATGTGAAATTTTCATGTAAACCAAATTTGATCTTCATATTGATTCGTTGGTATTTATCCCAGTCTTAATTTAACCCAAAAAACTGAACCTAAAATTGCAATATACTAATTTTCAATAATACACAGAGAAAAACCAAACACAAGATGTACCCTCGCAACCCCAATGGGGAAAACCAGCAACAAATTTGTCTTTTATCGCAGCTTTGTTAAACAACACTTAAAACTTTAGTTTTTGAATATGACACACCAGATCTCAGACTCCTAACTCTTACTGTGCCCAAACCCTCAGCATTAAAGACAAACCCCAGCAAGAGATATGACTCACTACTGTCAAACACAAGACATAACTCACTCTTGTGACTTGTCACTCACAAGAGATATGACTCACTCTTATCATACACAAGAGATATGACTCACTGCTCTTGTGTTACAATACAACTCTCCATAGACTCTTTTGTAATATTCACTTTATGTCAATACCATGGGACACCCAATACCAATGTTGCATGACTCGGACTCGGCAAAGAGTCGACTGGCACTTGACTCGTCGACTCAGGAAAGACTTAGGAAAGACTCGGCAAGACTAGGCAAATAGAAAAAAACTTAAAAGATGGTAGATTTTGGGCACAAAAAAGAGGTTAATGGCATTTCCAATCTATGTAAGTTATAATACTACGATCTATGCAATAATTCATAACATCATCTCATAAACTATGATAATACAACATAACACCATCAATTTTTGTATTAAAAAAAAAATTTAAATAGTAAACATGAAAATGATTCCATGATCAAAATAGAAATGGCAACAAATTCAAATCAATCTCTCCATAGACAATGTCCATGTAATCAAGTCTCATGCCTGACCACGACTACACCTACAAGAAGTTTTCTAAATTAAGATTTAAATTTCTTATTATTGTAGTTTTCTAAATTAAGATTTAAATTTTTTATTTATGTAGTTTTCTAAATTAAGATTTAATTTTTTATTTTTGAATACATATACATTAAAAAAAGTACGTTCAATCTTCCCTATTCCAATAAATAAATGATGCTTAAACTATACATGAACCTAATTTTCTACTAAAAAAAGTTTTATTTTTAACACTTGTCACCTTCAATAAAACATAAAGCTTATTTATTAATTAATTTTTATTGTATAAAATTTTATTAAAATAATATATTAATAACAATAATCATATATAAAACATTATTTCTTAATTTTATTTTTAAATATACTTTAAGGTTATTTCTTAAATTTTTTTTAACATTTACTGTCGGGTCATTCCAATTTTCAGCTCTCATTTCAAGATGCCCCGTGAAAGGAAACAGATTGGAACTGGATTTCGCCGCAACCATGGCAAATTTTAACCTCATTTGAGTGTGACGCGCAAACTTTAACCTCAAACCGACTGCGATGTCCACCAAACAACAGTATATGAATTAGTGTCGCGACCACATGCCCTTCAAGGTTTCTGTTGGTTCGAAACTTCGTTTATCTTCCCTGATGCATATCTAATTCATTCGGGCTATTTGAAATCCTTACGCCCTCCCTAGGAACCAATCCGCACTTCACTGATTGACTCGACAAACCCTAGAACGACCGAGTTCGCGCCGAGTCCATGTCGAGTCTATACGAGTAAAAGCCGAGTCTGCCGAGTGTGCCAGGTATGAGGCGAGTCTTCAGCAAATACTCGGTTCAGAGGTTGACTCACCCTGATTCGCGAGTACTCGCGAGTCTTGGGCGAGTGGTGCTTCACTACCCAATACCATGGACCCTCCAATACCATTGACCATAAAGTATTACAAAAGACACTTTTACAAGACTATCTATAGAGTTACTTTTCTCGGACCGCTTCTACATGCTAGACACCCCCACGTAGAAGTACATGTCCGAGCTACAAAATTTAACACTATCTTATTGATCCGTAATTTATTTGCACAGTGATTTTAGTAGCATTTTAGGTCTGAACTTTGAAATTATTCTTCATTTACAGCGTTTTTCTTTTACTTATTTGTCGTTTATATGATGTTGTAATGCCAGAAATTCCTCCATTTTAAAACAAAACTTTCCATACAACTCTTTGGCAGCATTAACTCGCTGACCAAAAGCACATGAAACTGCTGTTTTAAATATTTTATTGCATATTTCAAGGAGGACAAAAGCCCAAAAATCGAATTTATTCATTGTTAAAAACATTTTATTTGCAGATTTGAGTCTAATTTATATGCTTTTACGTCATTTTCAAGTCATTTTGCAGCCTTAGATCGATCAATATGCTGATATTTTCAATATGAAAATCATCAATATATCATCCAAACCCTCATCAACCAACAAGAACAAAAGGCATCAAATCTCAGGAATCATCTATGGGCTAGCATCCAAAACATCATCAACCTGTCACCCCCATTGAAAATTGTGATGAAAATTACAAGTGAACACCCATGCAAAATTGGGGGGTAGCATGAGGCAAATCAAAAAGATGCCAATTTTGAGTAAATGAAAAATCCAATGGTCTTAGGAAAATATACTAAGGCTAGTGTAGCTTTGATATTGTTGAGAATGTGCATCAGAAGAAGGAAAAGCACTCAATTTTAGATCAAAGGATACAACAATTTCAGTTCTCTTCCTGGGGAATAAAGATGACAGACATCAAGCTTTTGTCGCAGAAAGTGACAGGAGCAAATAATGAATTTGAGAGGTGTTGAGAGCTTAAGAGTTGTTTTGAAAAGCAAGCTCCAGCGTCCAACATTAATATTATACTGTGTTACCGGATCCACCACCCCAATGTGTAGGATCCGCGGATACACGGATCCGATACGTATCCGGATCAGATCGGCCTCAGATCCACCATGGAAACGTATCCCTTGTAGAAGGAAACACATCCTGGTCCCATGAAACGAATCTTATGAAAAATAAAAATAAATCCTGAAATTTTCAAACGGATCCTGTGAAATATCAAACAATTCCTTAATTTTCAAATGGATTCTGCAACTTCTAGTGCTTCTATGACCCTTTGATCCCCCCAAGAATATATTGTTTAATGAAAAATTGAAAAAACCTTAAACACCTAATGGCTAAAAGCGTAAACCCCAATCTAGCTCAAGGCCTGATCTATCCTTACGACAAGATATGTGTTGATTTTTCTTAGCAGCATCAACAGCCATTCTCTTAGCAGAATGGAGACTTCGGGTCCAGGACCACGATGTGGAACCCGTCCAGCACTGGGGGACTCAACCTTGAGTTGAGTGACCATTCTGTTAAATAAAGATGTCTGGTCCGGGACCAGGATATGGAACCAATCCAGCACTGGGGGACTCAACATTTGAGTTGAGTGACCATTCGGTTGAATGGAGACATCTGGTCCGGGACCAGGATGTGGAACTAGTCTAACACTAGGGGACTCAGCTTACAGCTGACTGGCCATTCTTTGAATGGAGACACCTGGTCAGTTACCATGAATTTAACCTAGTCCGGGACCAAGGACTCAACACGGGGCTAAGGGCCATTCTCCGAGAGAATGGAGGCGCTTGGTCTGTTACCAAGTATTTGACCTTGTGTCAAATTATGCAGCATATGGCTAAGGCACCTGGTCTGTTACCAGGATAACACTATAAGCCCTAGACAAGGTCTGGGCATGTGTGACACTCTGACCCTCAATCAGTGGGCTTTGTGATCAGTGGCCATTCTTTGAATGGAGACACCTGGTCAGCTACCATGAATTTAACCTATCCAGGACTAAGGACTCAACTCGAGGCTGAGGGCAATTCTCCGAGAGAATGGAGGCGCTTGGTCTGTTACCAAGTATTTGACCTTGTGTCAAATTATGCAGCCTATGGTTGAGGCACCTGGTCTGTTACCAGGATAACACTATAAGCCGTAGACAGGGTCTGGGCATGTGTGACACTCTAACCCTCGATCAGTGGGCTTTGTGATCTTCTCCAAGGCTTAGCTACCCTTGGTTAAGACACCTTAGTATCTGATCTTGGTGTCACACAGAGTGCGAAATAAAAGCATTAGTAATTCTCTCTGTTTATGATGATGTACTTTGAGTAGGGATGAAGGACCACCTTGACCACTTGTTTTGACCACAGGGCACTTGAAGAAGGCTAAAGTAAAAGTCTAAAATACATAAGGACCCTCAGTACCACTAAGGAGTCAAAGTGAAAGAGAAAAAAGACCTTTAGTACCACTAAAGGTAAAAGTCAAAGTAATAAAAGAATAAAATAATATTATTTTGTTCCTTTGAGTTTTGGTCCACTTACAAGTAACTCAAAGGATATAAAAGAAGATCAATCCATTTCATTTTGACACACACACTTGCTCTTGCATTCACAGTTGCTGAAGGAAGACTTTCACTGCTTTTTGGAGAGAAGGATATCTTTGTGGTAATGCCCTAGCATGGATGAGTCTAGCTAGGGCATCCACACTTGTTTTGTTGATCAACCCTAAACTAGGGTTTCACCATCTTGCAGCAGCTAGGGTTTAACCCTAAGTCCTTTCTTCTTCACGGTTGCCTCAACAACTTCACGGGCAGCTTCTTCTCTTCACCAAGTAGCTCCTTCACTTCACGAGCAACTCGTATCTCCTTACAAGCAGGTTGTGAGAACCTCGGGCAACCTCCATCCACCTTCGGCAGCCACTTCCTCACCCTCGGTCAGCCTCGTAACAAGTTCAGGCAATATCAACAGGCCCTAGCAGGGCTAAGGCAACCTGCCTACTGGTGCCTCTTAGCACACTCAGCAGGCCCTAACAGGCCACGGGCAGCTTGTTGGTGCCTCCAGGCAGACTCAACAGGCCCTAACAAGCCCCGGGCAGCCTGCTAGTGCCTCCAAGCACACACAGCAAGCCACAAGAGGACCTCGGGCAGACTACTAGAGCCCGAGCAGACCTATGGGCAACAGCAAATGAGCCCAGCAAGGGTTTGGGTAGCAGCAAAACCTCGGGCAGAGGCACGAGCAACAGCAGAGAAGTCCGAGCAGAGGCTTGGGCAGACAGAGCAGGGTTCGGGCAGCAGTTCGAGCAAGGCAGATAAGACTCAGGCACCTTGACAGGTCATCCGAGCAACTTCTATACAGATCTGGGCAGAGATCTGATTTCTAGGAAGCTGATAGGAATTAGAGCAGAAAGCCCTCATTCAGTTTTGGTGCAACATTTATCTTTTATGATTTTGTATCTGAATGAATTATTGAAGAAAACATTCATCTCATAATTTTGAGATTGAAGAACCTAGTCATCTCATTTACGAGATGACTTACTAATTCTTTTGGGGTTTTTGTCCTCTAAAGGTTTCTCCAATGAAAAAACTCTTGTGTTCAGTGTTTTGATGTGTTGATGTTTTTACTGCACTTGTCATTTGTTATCTGTTAGTCTACAAATTTTTTAAGTATTCATGCTAATGCTAAAAATCAACATGGTATCAAAGCTTAGCATGTGAAGACCCAGTAAAAGGAGATTGTTGTTGTCTTCCTAGACCTTGGGATATTTTGCAGACATGACATTTGACTAAGTGGCAGAGATGGCTACCAACATCTTCAGACCAGAAGAGAAGCTTCAAGGTTCAGCCAACTACAATTCCTGGAAAGATAGGCTTATAGCTATTCTAGCAGAAAATGACCTTGACAACATAGTGTTCAACACCACTGAAGAGCCAACATCTAATCTTGGCAGAGTTGCTTACAAGAAGAAGTAGGCAAAGGCTAGGAGGATCATCTATGATTCTGTGAAAGAAACTTTGATGTCCAACATCACATCACTGAAGACTGCCAAAGAATGCTTTGACACATTGACAAACTTGTATGAGAAGAAGGCTCCCAGTCAGAAGAGAGTCTTGACGAAAAGGCTCTGAACATTGAAGATGAACAAGGATGAAGGGGTTGAACCCTTCCTCACAAAAATTGTACAAGGAAGAGATCAACTTACTGCTATTGGTATTGTTGTAGATAATGATGACCTTGTCCAGACTGTAGTCAATGGTCTCCCAAACTCTTGGGAAACATTCCTGGCATCTGTCAGTGAACGTGAGAATCAACCAAACTTTACTACCAGCAAAGGCTTATTCAAGTCCTACCTACCCTCAAATGCAAAATTCTAAGCTACATTACTGTCGGGAAAGGCTTATTCAAGTCCTACCTACCCTACTCTAACCAATTTAGACAAGTGTTAAGTAAAATCATAAATCCAATGTAGCCACTTGCTGAACGAATCTATTGAACTTTCTTTACAGTTAATGATACAACAAATCAAATATGGCTTGTAAGTAATGTGAATGAAAATTGAAGCCATTATAACTTATTGCTTGAAGATCAAAAAAAGATATGGATAAAGAGAAATGAAAACATGCCAGGGATGAGATTGATTGTTGCAAAATTCTTCCACCCATAGATCGATAGGATCCTAAAATTTATGCAAGTTTAAATTTGATGAAAGAAAAGAATACGATACGTGATTCATCCCTCCTAGGCCATCATTGTTTCCCTCCTCTTTCTGTTTAGCACACTCAATCATACTCACATCATGATCAATGGTGAAGCAAAATAGGGACAAATTAGAGATCATTAAACCAGAAATTGAGATTAACCCCATTTGTTGTTTATAACATGAGAAAATATCGAATTGGTCTTTATAGAGCTTCTCATTCACCCAATCAAAGAAATTAGCAAAGTTGAAAGCATTATGCACCAAGGATGAAAAGAGATAAAATGTTTTACCGTTGAACATTTGGCACTTTCGAGACTCTGTACCGCATGATACCATAGAGAAAGATTTCAAAAGCTGGGATGGGAAGTTGGATTGACAAATTAAAACTTGATTTGTATCACCTAAAGGTGTTAACACCAATCTTGCATGTGATAAGGGACATTTTGCGAGAGAAAATGGCAGGACTAACATCCCAAGAACTAGACTCACTATGATTAATCTCCTAAACCAAATCACCTTGCTCAAAAGTATGACAGGGAATAGTAACAACATTACAAGAATCATTCTTTGGAGGCTCTTGATGATTATTTGGACACCAATTCCAGTTCGAAAGATGCAACAAAGAAGGCTCTAGGTCAAGCTCGCTCACTAGTATATCATCATCATGTGGTTGTTCTTCTTCGGATCGTTCACTACACTCGACTAAGGATACGTGATCATCATCATGATAAGGAAAAATATCAATATATTCATTTCTAACTTCCTTATCATCCTCACAAACTTGGTTTTCAACCACCATATCACCACCTGATTGCTTCTCAACAGAAATTTGATTAAATTTAACATTTTCTTCTTCTGTAGAGACATAACCAAAGTCTAAATCCAAATTTGGATAGCTTGAATTTTCGTCAATTAGGCAATGACTATGGAGTTGCTCTTCTAAAAGCTCTATCATGGACTCACAAATGGAAGGCTCAACTATAGATGTTTCTTGATGGTGATTATTAGGTTCTCTTCCACGGATTAAATCCAAGAGTTGCTCTGTGACTGCTTTAGGTAATAATAGCAGAGTATCTCGTATGATTTGATTGATATCCCTCTTAATTTCAGCATGAGGTTTTGAAACATTATTCTCAAAGTACTCTGTAACATTCATATGGATTGCAGTCACGCTCATAATTTGGAACATTTCAGGAGAGGAGTGATGCAATTGAGAAAGCAAATTGTCAATACACTGATTATCAACTGCCCAATCATTGCTTGATTCACACTTTAAAGAATTATCAGTGCTCCTACCCCACTTATCTATTAAAAGGTCTGTGAACATGTCATATCCAGTGATGGATTGTGGTGCTAAAAATCAAGCCATAGTTGAACATCCCCTTGCAAGGATTCTGCTAAGGCTCGCATATAAACATCTTCATTGTCCGCACCTCTAGATTAATCCCACAGAATATCCAGATGACTTTCAATAGATATATCTTTATTTCCATGGAACCAGGGCATCCTCCTAGTGTAATTGTTTGGCATAGGATGAGGAGCCCCCGATATGTAATATCCCAAATACTGATATTTTCTACTTCTATGCAAAATTACTGAAATAGTCGAGCATGCAAATTGCCATGCAAAATTACCCTATATTATAGTTGAATTTAGGGTTAGGGTTTGCAAGATAGAATGAACACTTACCACTGATAAGACAGTTGAAATTGCTCCAGAGAGAATACACATGCAAGATAGACTGAACTAATGTAGAAATAACCTAGTTTTCCTCCGTAATACTCCCCAGCAATCTAAATCAGCTCAGGATGACGTTTTTTATGAAGGGGTGGTCAATTTCAGCTGAAAGTTGGTCGAAGTGTAGGTGTGCCCATGTCGGAGAGGATGGCAGGAACATTCAGGAGTTTGGACCTCTCCGGATACCCTAGCGAATTGATCTACCTGACTGATGCTCACGCCCCCACACCTCTGTATTCTGCTGCTAGCTGCTCCAGGTGAGCAATCCGGTGGTTGATAATCACTCAAGGCAGTAGAGTGATCCTGTCAGTGAGGATGCAGGCCACATGCGGAAGAAATGTGGTGATCCGGAGTCCCGGTGAATGATTTGGGTTTCCCAGCGAAATGCCCCTAGCTGTACAGATGAACCTCCAAATAATCTCTGGCATACAGTGGAACACTGAATAATGATGAATGCGGTAGATGCGGTGACAAACCTGGATGGTTTATCCTAAATAAGACTAAGGCAGATATCTCACTGCCGAAACCCTGTTAGTTGAAGACGTCGTCTTCAACTCCAACTGCTATGGCCGCACGCTATGCTACTACTCAAGAGCTCCAAAATCAATAATAATCAAAAGTATCTCTTTAGGCTCCCTCGTCCTTCTTAAATAGATCCTTATGCGCTTTTAGGATTCGCATGTCACTTTTAGGGTTTGTGCTTTTACTTTTGTATGCATGCGATTCTAATTTGATGTTGACTTTTTAAGCCTAAAGAGAAAAGGCTGCTTTTAGCCTACTACTGACTTTAGTACTGAATGTGTGTCCCGCGTTTTTCTAAGTACCAAATGTCCTCAGTCAATCCCCTCTTATGCAGTACCCACTCGAACCTATAGGGATTAAGTAGGTTAGCAGGTGTTTTGTTGCCTAACCGGACGAGGACATTACAGTCCTCCCCGCTTGAGATTGCTTGTCCTCAAGCAACTGCAAACTGGGATGCTACAATACATATTCTCCTTCCCATGTGGCATTCTCCGGAGGTAATTCTTTCCATTGGACCAAGTATTCTCTAATTACTCTGTTCCGAAGTTTTCCTTCTCGAGTCTGTATGATCCGTTCTGGAATTAGTACCAATAGTCCCTCATCATCTAAGGGAGGTAACTCTGTTGATGGAGCAATGTGTTGTCCAATAGTCTCTTTCAAGCTGGACACATGGAATACATTGTGAATTTTTCTCTCTGGTGGCAGTTCTTGTTCATATGCCACCTCTCCCACCTTTCTGATAACTCTGTATGGCCTGTAGAAGCGAGGTTTCAACTTTTCCGCTCCTTTCTTCTTTAGTGAAGACTGTCTGTAGGGTTGGAGCCGTAAGTATACCAGATCTCCTGCTTCAAAGCTACGCTCAATCCTGTGCCTGTCTGCATGCAGATTTTACTGATTCTAGGCTGTCTGTAGGTTCTCTTTCAAGATTTTAAGTATGTCCTGACTGTCATGTTTCCAATCCTTTGCCTTAGGAGCCATGTTGTCTCCGAATGCTACATCTGCAAAGTCCAAGGCATCATAGCCATATAATGCCTTAAAAGGTGTCATCCTAATAGACATATGGTAGGTAGTATTGTAGCAGTATTCCCCTAAGTGTAGCCATTTAATCCAGGTTCGTTGCTGTCCTGCTACATAGTTCCTCAAATACCCTTCAATCCACTTGTTGACAATCTCGATCTGTCCATCACTCTGGGGATGATAACTTGTGTTGGTAGCAAGCTCGATTCCCACTAACCTGAATAGCTCCTGCCAGAAGATACCTATGAATCTATTGTCCCGCTTACTGACAATGGTCTTGGGTAACCCATGTAACCTGAAGACCTCTCTGAAAAATAACTTAGCTACCTGGGTTGCGAAGTAATCGGATGATATAGAAAAAAAATGTGCGAATTTGGTCAGTCGATCAACCACGACATGTAAGCAATCTCGCCCTTGGACCTTGGGCAATCTTGTAATGAAGTCCATGGAGACACTTTCCCACTTTTGTTCTGGAATTGGTAGTGGCTGAAGCAACCCTGCTGGATCGATGTGCTCAATCTTGTTCTGCTGACAAATGCTACATTCCCACATGTGCCACATAACCTCCCCCTTGATGCCCTTCCATGAGAACCTCTCTCGGATCTGCCTGTAGGTCTTCAAGAAACCCTGATGTCCTAATATTGGAGAGTCATGTGTCGCTTGTCTGATTTTCTTTCTTAAAGTTGATTCTCGGACGAGGTATATCCTGCTCTTGTAATAGATGATGTTATCGACAATTCTGTACCTGTCATCCTGAACCTTCCCATCCAATAATTTGCAAGTGAATTTATTTTTGGAGTACTCTTCTAAGACAAGAGCCCTCCAATCTGTAGATATGCTCATGAGAGATAATGAAGCGGGTCGTCTGGATAATGCATCAACTACTATATTGTTCTTACCCTTCACATACTCTACCTCAAAATCGTAGGCTTGTACTTTGCTGACCCATTTCTGTTGGCGCTCATTCAGCTCCTCCTACTCCAAGAAGTACTTGAGGCTGTTATGATCTGTATTGATTTTGAACTTGCTGTCCACCAGGTACTGTCTGAATTTCGTGAGAGCATGTAAGATGGCTAGCATCTCCTTGTCGTATATGGAGTAGTGGCGCTCATAGTTCTTCAGTTTCCTGCTCTCAAATGCAGTAGGGTGATGGTTCTGCATCAATACTGCTCCTAGCCCTTCCCCTGAGCCATCACATTCTACTACAAATGGTTGTGAGAAGTCTAGTAATGCTAAAACTGGACAAGAACTCATAATGACTTTCATATCATCAAAATTTTTATGTGCTAATTATGTCCAGGTGAAGGCTCCCTTCTTTGTGAGATCTGTGAGGGGTGCGGCAAATTGGAAGAACCCCTTAACATACCTCTGGTAATATGTGCAAAGGCCTAAGAAGCCTCTCAATTCTGTGACTGTTTTTGGCGTGGGCTAATCCCTAATAGCTCGGATTTTCTCCATATCAACCTGCACTCAGTTTGCACTGATTATGTGCCGTAGATACAGCATTTCCTTCATGCCAAATTCACACTTGGACATTTTCGCGTAAAGCGAGTGTTCTTCTAGAATGCTCAATACTTCGTCCAGATGTTTCAGATGTCCTTCCCATGTTTTGTTGTAAATCAAGATGTCATCAAAGAATACTAGCAAAAACTTACGTAACTGAACTCTAAAAGTATGGTTCATGCATGACTGAAAAGTGGTTGGAGCATTGGTAAGTCCAAAAGGCATGACCAGGAATTCTTAGTGACCATAGTGACAACGGAAAGTTGTTTTAGAAATGTCTTGATCCCTTACTCGGATCTGATGGTACCCCGAGCGAAGATCAATCTTTGAAAAGTATTTAGCACACTGCAGCTCGTCCATGAGTTCATCAATCCTAGGGATGGGATACCTGTTTTTGATGGTCTTTTTGTTGAGTGCTCGGTAATCGATGCACATTCGCAGTGACCATCCTTCTTCTTAACTAAGACCACTGATGATGCAAAGGGGCTAGAGCTGGGCCGAATGTATCCAAGCTCTAGTAATTCCTTGATTGTCTTCTCGATCTCGTCCTTATATCTTTTGGGATGCCGATAAGGGGTGGTGATGACTACATCTGTCCCCTCCTCTGGCTCAATGATTTGCTCAAAGCCCCTGTCTGGCAGTCTACCTGCTGGAAGGTTCCGAAATACCTTTTCGTGCTTCTGTAATAAGGATTGAATATCATCTGGGTGTTGTGTGTTGTTCTCTGGAGGTTTCCTAAAGGTGACAACATTCTGCAGCTCATTCTTTGTCATCCTGTCTGAGTACTGCCTCCATTATCTATGAAGAGAATGGTTTTGGGGGATAAGTGTTCATGCCCCTCAAAACTACCTGTTTTCCATCAGGCCCCTGGAATTCCATTTCCATTGCTCAGTAGTCTGTAGTATATTTCCCTATTGAATAAAGCCATTGAACGCCTAATACTACACGGGTATCTGCCACAGATACTACATAAAATGAATCTGTCATCTAGTAGTTACCTAATGTGACATTCAAATTTTGGAATCCAATAGTTGCATTCCATGCTGGAGTTTTCGTCTACAGCTACAGTAAATCCCTCGAACTTCTCTGTCTGAATGCCCCTCTTTGCTACCCCCGTGGAGTCAATGAAATTGTGGGTTGCTCCCCCATCAATCAATACTCCCATTCTGTGGCCCTGTACTACTCCTCTGACCCTGAGAGTATGGAACCAAGGTACTCCAGATAACGTAGCAATGACTCCCTCTGGTGTATCACCCTGGAGTGACTCTTCCTCTATTGCCCGTAGTTCTTCTGTTGCCTCCTGCTCATAGTCCTCCCCGTCACTGTCCGAATATACTTCGATGTAGTGAGCCTTGACCTTCTCTGCGCACCTATGTCCTGGAACCCATGGTTCCTGACAAGTAAAGCATAATTTCTTTCGCCTCAAATCTTTCCAAGTGTCCTCGTCTAACCATGTTTTCTTTGGAAAATCCTGCTAGAAAGGTTTCTTGTCCTTGTCCCTAACTGGAAAGTTGGTTCTAAGAGGGAACCTGTTCTTCGGAACTGAATCTTGGAGATCTCTAGCTCGGCAAATGGCATCCTGTAGAGTGAGGGGTTTGTAGGCTTTCACCCATCCCCGTAGTGGCTCTGTTAGGGCCTCAGTAAACAACAGCATTAACCTGCTCTCTAACACATCTGTTACCATGAACACTATCCTCTGGAATTCTGAGATGAAGGCCTCGGCGCTACCTATCTGTTTGAGTTGAGCCTGTTGATGAAATTGTCATTGATGCCAACATGGACTTGCAGTGGCCCCACAGGATGTCATTAATCCCACCAAGTCCCACTTCCAGTGCCTTGATCCCTTACAGAGTGGGTTTGTGCCTTGAAGCACCTTGTACCCAGTTGACAAGGTCCTTGCACCCACAAGGCTGGATCTTGATGCCACCACTTTGTTGAAGATGTTGAAGACCCTGCTGATGATGTTGAAGACCCTGGAGATGGTCTTAAAGGCTTGATGGACGTTGGAGAAACCCTAGATGGGTTGGAGAAGCATTAATGACCCATTCTGTGGTCATTCATGCTATGATGATGTCATGGTACCCCAGAAGAAGACCTTGCATCCCCACAGAAGATATCTTAACTCCTAGAGGTCCTCTTTGTGATTAGATGGCTTGAGAAGTTATATCTTTGTGATCATGGAGGTGGAACCCATGAACAACATGCCTTTGGTATGTTGAAGAAACATTGAAGCCATAACTTGGTTCTTAAGCCCACAAGTTGGTTGAAGAAGTCTTAGTTGACATAATGAAGCTCTTGACATATTATGGAGCTCTTGAAGTGTGTATGGGACTCTTGCACTCATGCCCACAAGCTTGATGAAGACTTTGATGCATTGGTTGGTGTTGTAGCTCTTGATGCCATAAAAGTACGTGAAGAAGCAATCAAGAAGAATTCAAGTCATTTCATGAAGGTCTGCACAAATTGAAGAAAATATGAATGAAGGACCTTGTCAATGCAAGCGAGACCCTCATAAGATGATAGCCCTCGTCATGCCCTTTCCAACGGTAGGTGGCACGTCACATGGTTCCTCATGGTTGATGAGATATTAATTTTTGAAGATGACAAGGCAAATCTAAACCATCTTGTAGGGGCAGCTGACCAAACAAAAGAAATTTTTTTTTAATTAAAATTTAAAAAATTTGACATGTCGGCCCAATTAAAATTCATGAAAAATGCATATAAATAGGTCAACGACCCTCACTCATTTGTGGTGTAAATTCGGATCAGCTCTGATTTTTTTTCGGGACTGAGGCAGCAGGAGAAAAGCAGCAGCAGTAACTGAGGTGAAAATTCGGGTGCAGCAGTGGACTTTACTGAGGCTTCCTCAAACTCGAAATATTACAGCAGAATATCTTTTGGGGTGTATATTTTACAGGCTGCCATTTGTCTACATCTTTTACCATGATTCAAGTTTTGAAGGTTCAGTCTTGACATTTTTAAACAAAAGGAAGCTACAGCTTGAAGATATTTCTTGACAGTCAACTGCTGGTTAAATTTTGAAGACATTTTTTGTGTGACAATCCTGAAGTAAGAAGAAACTGCTGCTCTGAATTTTCGGGTTTTTTTTCCTGAGGAATTTCGGACTATGAAAATTGCAGGTTGACAGTCCTCATCTCAGTAAGTAACTACCCGAATTTTTGTGAACAGTCTGAGTTTGCAGCCACAGACAAATTTTTTTATGAAGTAGAATTCGGTGGTGGACTGAGGTTGTAACTAAGGTAGCAGCAGCGAAGAAGTCAAGAAAAGAATGTGAAGAAGCCACTCTGATTTTCAGGTGTGCTCTGAGGAAATTGCAAAGAAGTCAACAGTCCGACAATTGCAGAGTTTTACCACAGTCCGAATTTGAAGCAGCAGACAGAGGTAGCAAAAGAAGCTAGCAGTTAGGTTCATATAAACAGTCCTCATTGATGACAAATTGATGTTCACAGCAGTCCAATCTTTGGACTTGCTTGGGGTAAAAAGTCTGAGGAAAGTTGAGGTATTCTACACAGCCCAAAATTGAATTTTGACATGCACAGATACCTATATACTCCTTGATGATGATGTGTATGCTATATACTTGTATTAGGATGGCAATGTCCATGATGAATGTCAAGTGATGAAATGCCTTGTACTGTATGATGATGGTGCAAGCATACACCAAGATATT
>LPNX010135301.1:0-32067 GCA_001517045.1 Pseudotsuga menziesii | reverse complement strand
CCCCCCCCCCTCGTCGTCCTCTCACAGCGCATGGGCACGCGTACTTCTACGTGTCGTGATCTTCATAGTGACTCTGCCAACTCTTGGCTTGCAATAAAGAAATGTCCCTTCTCCCAACTCATTGTTAGCCCAAGAATTTACTCCGCACACACCAGAAACACATTCCTCATGAATGATATCAGAGGCTCTCGGAATATGGATGAGTCTAGTTCCCCCATCGTTCCTCCGGAAGAAGGTTTTATTCCTCTCGTTGCAGGTTTACTCTGCTCGCAGAGTGATAGAGAGGCGCACCTTCAAGTCGTAAAATAAGGGTTTCCACAACCGGGGATAACAAAGGATCAATCCATTTCCTCTCAGCTAACTCTCGGTTCAAGTATTCTCTCCTTTAGTTGCTCAGATTTAACTCAGTGGCCTTCGTTGGATTCAAAAGAGAGAGATAGAATGGCATCATCGAAGGATATTTAGGAAATAAAATCAACACTTGCAAACCTTCAAAACATAATGAAATGGGTCTTCAATGTGGTCGGAACCAGCGTGAACGACACTCCAGACGTCGCCAGCGATGCCAGGTATATCTCAAATCAATTGGAATGTCATGCTTCGAGAATTAATGATAATACTAGGGATTTGCATGAGTTAATGGCAAAAGTTGATTATCTCAAGGAAGACCTTCAGAAATTAACCAGAATGGCAGAAGGCAGCCATTGTCAGGAATCCCCAGGAGATCATCTGATGGAGGAACTCTCGGTTGGCAAGCCAACCATAGACCATGAAGTCCATAAGTGACAGGCCTTCACTCTTGGCCCCATTTTTGTATTTTGTGTTTGTTGATATTTATCTAGGATTATTAAGTATTTTTGTTTACTGCTAAAAAATCAATTTGTTAGACACCCCTTCAAGGGCAGCCACAATTTCAGGAAAAAAGTCAAAAAATCCCTCTTTATATCAGTATGCTTATATGCCTCTGCAAACTCTTCTACAACAGAGCAATATTTTGATTTCAGTCTATATAACAATGGTTGTGCTCAGCCTTTTTTATCTACATAAATCTTCTTCGGTTTCTGTTTTAAAAAAAAAAAAACTTCTTCTTCTGCCTCAGCCTCTCAGTCCAAAGATAAAGGAAAAGTTGTCGTAGAAGCCCCTGGGAGCACTCACTCTTCACAAATGATGGAAGCTCTGCAGAGAGGGGCAGAATTTAAAGAGAGTCTAGTCCAGCTCAATTTTCAGCTCTAGACACAGGTAGAAGAGGCTGAACCTCAGCTCAAGAAACAGAGAACTCAACTTGTTTCCCAGCAAGCACAGATACCTCAAGCACCAGTGGCTCAAATAGAGCACATACCTCAACAAGTGGTCAAAGATGAACAACCAGCACAAATAGCTCCACTTGCTCTTCAAGAAGAAGCGCCTTTGCAGATCCCTCCAGTCCAACAGGTTCAACCTCCACCCTATCCTGAAATTGAGATACATGAAATTCACAGTGACCTAGAGGAGGAAGCTGTGACTCCCTCATGCCCTGTTAACATTCTCACCTCCATGACATCTTTGATTCTTGATACGCAGTTATCAACAGGTCTTTTTGATGCTTTATTTCCTCAGTCTTCTTTTTCTCATTTGAATTTAAAACCCAGTCTTGAGGACACCTCGAGAGACCCATCAGTATTAGCAGAATGGGTTTCATCGATTCCCCATACATCCCATACTACCCCCACATCCTCGCATATTCCATTTTCCCAAGTAGAAGTCCCTTCCATCTCTACAATTCCTTCTTCAGAAGTTGATATCCCTATTCCCACCTCTTCCCCTTCCATTATATCTATTTTCCCTACTTCCCCCTTGGACATTTCTCCCATTAGTGTAGAAATTCTCGTCTCTCAATCACAATCTGAGCCATCGACCACCCCACAAAAGGAAACCCTTTCAGCCTCAGAGGAGATGGTAGATTTTGGAGAGGATGTTAATGTTTCCTTAGGGAAATATTTTTGGAGCAAGAAAGATACGGCAATAATAAGGAAGGAGCAAAGAGGACAAGGGAAGGCACACTCAAACAAGTGCCTTCCCTTAATCAAGTTGTCTAGAGAACTGATGCCTCTAATGTTAAACAAGGAGCATTAGATATAGCAACTGCCATGGGAGCTTTTGCAGGAGCAAATTATAATTCAGTGTCACAACTGAATAAAGATCTCTTGAACAAGGAACAGTAACTGTAGAAAACCAAAGAGGATCTGAAAGCAGCCAAAGTACGTCATCAAAAAGAGACTCAGCTCCTCAAACAAGAGCATGAAGACAAAGAAAAACAATTGCAGAAGAAGATTGACCATCTCAAGCACCAGCTTGAGAAGTCAGAGCTCCTAAATTAGCAACAAGCAAATCAAAATGCCACCCTCGAGCAACAACTCAAGGAATCACAGTTGTCTTCAGCCGCCTCATCATTTTCCACATTAAAAGCTGAAGAATTCAAACAGCTAGCTTGTAGGGACAATGATCAATATTATCAGTCTATGATGAGTCTGTATACAGGGTTTAGTGAAATGAAAGAACTGTACAATTCATTTAAACGACAATCAGATGTCCTACAGAATCACCATGCTCGAAGAACTACAGCAATTAAGGCGTTTGAGGATGTGTTGGGTTGGAAAACACACATCAAGGACAAACCACATGATTTTCCAATCATGGACAAACTTCGTGCCAAGAAAACCAAGCCACAATGGAAACTTGGGAAGGCATCTACGATGCAGTAGAGTCCATCATCCAAGATGGGCAGGCGACATGCAAGCATAGGTGGACAGTTGCTGATGTTTTGCTCGGTTTCTTGAGGCTTCCTTCATTAGATCTAATCGACCGGGCACTTCCCCCCAAATTAAAATTAGAAGTTGAACAAACCTTTGCTGCAGCTAAGGAGCAAATTCAGGGTGTGACCCAACTTACTTTGCAGGAGATTACAAGTTGGATTGAGGTACCTAATTCTGCAATGGTAGGATACAGATCTATCTTGGGGAATGGAAGAAAGTCAAGAAGAGGGAGATGGCATCCCAGATCTTAAGGGAAGAAGTGCACCTTGAACAAACCAAATATCACGATATTGATTTTCTAATGGACTTAGATGCCAAGTGGCGTTCCGCCCTTGGCCAATCTTAAACTGTTTGATTTTGTAATCCCACACCTTGGGAATTTTCCTTTTTTGTAAGAATTTGTAATATTATTTAAAGGGAAAGTTTTCCCAAGTGAGCGGGGGGAATTTTTTTGGAGATTAAGCCTAAGAGCATATTGAAGGACAGACTACCAAGTTACAATATAAGAAAGTTTGTGATTTTTGTACTATGTAATTTTTTACAAGTTAATAAAATTGCAGTCATTTCATGCTATGTTTCATGGTTGTTCGTTAAATGTTTTTAATGAATTCCAATCATTCTAAGCCTAAGAGCATATTGAAGGACAGACTACCAAGTTACAATATAAGAAAGTTTGTGATTTTTGTACTATGTAATTTTTTACAAGTTAATAAAATTGCAGTCATTTCATGCTATGTTTCATGGTTGTTCGTTAAATGTTTTTAATGAATTCCAATCATTCTTCTATTTTTATGGCTTGCTAATTATCAGTGGTGTCTATTAATGTTTTGATCCATGTCCTGATTTTTCATTACATGGTTGATGTGTTGCATGTATGTTGAACAAATGTCTTTGTTTGATTTATGTGATCTATTTTACTGCTGATGACTGGTAAATAATCTCTGATACTAATTTGTTAATTAGTATTGCCTCTTGGATATCTTGTATATTTACAATCTTTAGATAAACCTTTGCAATGTTTTGTTTAAGGATTATTTGAAGTTGGTTGAGGGAACTGATATTAACCTGCATGTTTGTAAATTGAGCAATCAAATCCTTTTACCCTTTTATGTTTTTGCAATTATCCAAATTCAAGTCCATGTTTCACCCTGTTTAAGTTTTCTTAAACAGATAGTTTTAGAAAGTTGTAGCTTTGAGTCTTTCCTTAGAAGCAGATCGCATTTGATCTGACAAACCCGTGTGCCGGTGGAGGCCTTATATCCATAGGAATTAGTCATCCCAAACAACTCGGGGATGGGATCATCTCTGCGTGGGATTGATTCGAAGCCTTTCTGGTTGGACTTTTTCCTTTTGTTGATTGCCTTGTAGTTTTATCCAGCAACCTATAAACCGGGCCGTCAACAAGCCCTAATTCAGTTTTGGTGCAAAATTTATCTTTTATGATTTTGTATCTGAATGAATTATTGAAGAAAACATTCATCTCAGAATTCTGAGATTGAAGAACTCAGTCATCTCATTTAGGAGACGAATTACTAATGCTTTTGGGGGTTTAGTCCTTTAAAGATTTCCCCGGTGAAAAAACTCGTGTTCAGTGTTTTGATGTGTTGATGTTTTTACTGCACTTGTCATTTGTTATCTGTTAGTCTGCAAATTTTTTAAGTATTCATGCTAATGCTAAAAATCAACAATATGCTCTTGAACTTTGATATATCAATATCAAGGTCTGCACTCAACGTTTTTAATTGATATATCTTTATGGTCAAGGTCTGTTGTCAAGGGATGATCTATCTTTATGTACTATGTTGTTGCTCACTTCACCTACATTGTTCGTAGTCTTGCTATAGCATTCAAGAAACCCACTTTATTCCCTGCTGATAGGGGCATGTGGATGTGGCTCACAAAAACACTATTATGACCTGCTTCAAGTTCATGCTCAAATGGTTTTTAAAATTATCAATATCACAACTTATCAAATTATCAGTTATGGTACATGAACTCTCTTTTTTGGCAATAACTTATAGTTCTACTCTTGTGTTCCCTAAATAGTTTTGTTTCTTCATTCTATTTTTCTAATTATTATAAAAATATTTTTATATTTGTTTGTACTTGTCGTTTCCCCGCCGTATCCGCATCCTGAGTTTTAAAAAATCTAGCGAATCCGTATCCGTATCCTGGTAACTTAGATGTTATATAATGTACATTTGTCTTCTGTGATCATACTATGTTACTAAACTTTAATATTAAAATTTAGTAACATAACATGGGAGTCTGTGACCAATATGTAGATTGTAAATAATAATGTTACTATGAGTGAGATGCTTTAACCACCATAACAGGTATGTAGCACTTTAGATAATGTCTTCATGACATGATATATTTGAGAGTGAGGTGTGTGCGTTCACAGGCAGCCCACCTCAAGCTAGCCCTGTAATATACATTTTCTGCGGCATTAATATAAGGATTTGTCACCCTCTTACTCATGTTTATCTTAAATGTGTACTCTTTAAAAACCCGCTGCAAGTGAGAGCATATAGGTTTAAGGTGCACCTATATCAGAATAAAGCATTTCCTTGGTCTAAATTTGAAAGACTTCAATATTCCAGACGGGCGATGCATCAAGCAAAAAAATGATTCATCTGCATACAATACGGGGATAATTTTTTGCTCAGATGAAAACAAGCAAACAGAGAATGATTAACATCAACTCACGCAAGATCTCCTCCAATGAAAAGCAATCTGCCACGTGGCAATTCTTTGAATGAGTCATTATTGCTTACGCAAAGGCAAGGTTGAGCAAGCAATCGAGCTACAGCGTATGTGGAATTTCCACCATCTCCAGTGTCTGCCATGAAGTCAAACCACAGCTCTTCACTGGCAGTTAGATGATCAAAGAGAAAACCCTCTTTCGAGGCACTGTCTTGTGCCCTGGTCATCGCTGCCTGATAACATAAAAGGTAAAACAAGGATAAAAATTTGAAGAAAGCAGTGCTCAAAAAATTCCTAAAATGGAAATTAATATCTTCCCAAATTTATTAGCATTTAAAACAGAACAAACCCATCAATCAAATAGTGTTGAAGAAAATGAGATTTTCATGTATTGATTGGACTTGCCTGCATCATTCGCATATCAAAGCGTCCAAGAAATAATGTTACAGATACCAGAAGATCAAAAGCTGTCTTGAACAAATCTGCTGATGTCCTGGAAGAACAGGTTCTGGTCACTGGCATGCTCTCTCACAAAAAAAATCACAAAAGTTAATGGGACAGAGCATGTACCCTGAATACCAAGGAACCATATCTAAAAAATCTGGAATCATGGATGTCTTTTGGATATCAGAATCTGTTGCTGACTGAGGGTGTGTCAAGGCCCATCTGGACATTGTCGAATTTTCAGTTACCTATATATAACTCCTCAGTGCAATTCGAAAGAAAAGAAATAAATTACAAAGAAATGAAGGAAAATTGAAATATGACATCCAAGAAAGTTCAACACCACAAATCAATAATTAATAACATACCCAGTTGACCTTTCAACTACATAATTTGCAATATAGAGTCCTATAAATGTTGCCCACAGAGAATAAACAGGTGATATGTCCTTGGCTGACTACAAAAGAAACCAACAGTTAATTAAATATTCCCACTGGTCATATCCTAGATTTTTACTTTGGTAACAAGAACAAGATAGCACACTGCTTTTAGAAACAGATTTTTCATAAATCAGAGCCCCAACTGATGATAGGACCGACATGGCAAGCAACAAGAATTAATATAAGGTACACAACAAAATTTGAATACATACTCCCCCATAGATAACCCATTTGGAAAACACAGGGTAGTCACTTGCGGATCCAACAGGGGCTAGCCAAGTACAGCAAACCTGCTCCTTCAATTCATGCACCTGTGGCCATCCGGAAACCCAACTACCATTGTCCCATTTTATAAAGGTCTGCAATAGACCAGAACCTTTGCTTCCCTTTTCTCTCGTAGGGGTTCTATTGCCACAATAGCTATAAAAAACACAGCATGCTATGCTTAGAACCTGCAGCAGCAAAGAAGAAGACCCAACTTTAGCCATAGTAAGAAATACTCGGCTTACAGCATCCAAACTCTTTTTTCAAATAAACAAACTCTTCTTGTTTCAAAGAGAGATTGTTCTTACAGTACTATTTTGCAAAATGGTTAGAATCTCAAGCTGCTTCCCTGCAAAGCGTGCAACAAGACCCATATACCATAGCACAAGAAATGTAGTATGGAAAACAAGAAGAGCAAGGACGGACAACAAGAATAATGTTAAAAACAAAGATAGACTCATTTTGATGTCAACTCCCATTGACTGCATGCTCGGAAAATGGTACACCCCGGCAATTAAAAGCCATAACACATACCTGCAATACAAAAATCATGTCCTTAGTCATTACCAGTAAAGCAGGGAATGTTTATGAAAAGGCATTCCGTGCTTATGAAAGGAGATCCATATGTAAGCCATTCACTATATTACAGGTGCCAAATCATTAGTCAATATTTGAGAGGAAGTGAAATACCATCGACTGAAGTTTGAGTAGCTTGGTTGAATGGTTCTCCCCAAGAAAGGGGAGGAGAAGAAATAGAGAAAACCAAAGAAGCATGCATACATCGACCACCACTTTATATTGTTGTCCAACTTATGAATAAGTGTTTGAATATTATCAACTGATATAAAGAAGAGAGAACCCGCCACTACTGCAATGATAGCATGCTGTGAATGTTCATGTGGATAAGGATACCTGTGAGCGAATATTGTTGTCACCCTCTCCATTTTCAGTATTTATATTTTGGTATTTTCTACCATAGGAATCAAATTTGTGAATCAATTAAGCTGAACAAATGCCAAATCTTCATTAAAAAGCAATTGCCCTGTTGAACAGTAATAATGGGTATTCATGTTCTCCAACTCAGCTTCAGATCTCTAAGAAGAAAATAGGTCTGAACCTTGAGGACTGCAAAAACAGATATTGGATCAATAAACTTCTCGTTGCCATAAAATTACAATTCCAAAACACAATATGCCATGCCAGGGAGTTTTAACACCCAATAATAAATTATGGACTGAAGTAGTTCATAGCAAAAAAACATTTTCAATAAATGGAATTTTTTCTGAACAGCACACAAAAAGGGCTACAAGGCAAGAGAGAAGGTTTGCATGCCTCGTTCAGTTATCCAAATGATAAATGAGCATAACATAAAAAGAGTAGGGTAGATACTTTATTTTCTACTATTTTCCTTGAACATGAAAGTGTTACAAGCATGTGGACTGTAGTTATCAGAACCGGAGCAGTCACAGAACCGGCCGACCTCATGAACTGGAACTGGACCGGAACCGGACAAAAACCAGACCACAAAACCAGTCGACCAAATTATACATAAAACATTCAAAATTTGAAAAAAATATATATATTCATGTGCATCCATCAGAATTCAAACCATTATAAGCAAATATGCAAAGTTTCTCATGTATATAGCAAGTAAGAGTGCAAACAGCCAAAATAGCACCAAGTGCAATCCATAGTTGAACCAAAGTACATTAATAAATAGGCTATAAACTAAGGATTCTTCAAAAATTAGTTTGAGGCCACCAACAGCAAGGTACATAGAGGGGTCGATGTGCTCAGTTAAATGCCAATCCCATACCCTTATACATGATAGAATCCAGTGGAAACATTGCAATCCTGAAAATCCTAAAAACTGTTAAGCCTGTTGAATCTTGAATGGGATCAAAAAATTTATTTTCTGCATTTGAAGTCCAATGAGGTTGGAACCACTCTCAAACATCCTAAAACAATTAACGGTAATGTTAAAAATTTAAGTAAAATGATAGAAAATGAAAGATAAGGAGAATGTCACTTTTACTCACTTAATTTTTTGGTTTTTTTATGAAAAAAAGTCATAAAAATGAAACAAATCACGCCCCTGTATGGCCTGTACGGAACTGGCCGGTTCCGTACGAAACAGGCCGATTTTGAGCAGGGAGGCCGGTTCCATACAGAACCGGTTCACCTAAATTGTTTGCCCACAAGTTTAAGGAATGAGCCATTTGTCCATATCAGTGTTATCAGAACCGAACAGGTTTTGACAAAACTGGCCGGTCTGACCAGTTTACAAGCCTGAGTGGTTTGAAGTTTGAACCACTGCACAAAACCGGAAATGGCCGGTTCCGTACAGAATCGGCCATTTCCGGTTGTACGGAATCGGCTATTTCCGGCTTGTAAACCAGTCAGACCAGCCAGTTTTGTCAAAACCAGTCCAGTTCTGATAATACTGATGTGGACAAATGACTCATTCCTTAAACTAGTGGGCAAAGAATTTAGGTGAACAAATTAAATATGAACTTAATATAAAATTAGTTAATTACACACACACTACACATTACTAAATCTAGAATAAGATCCTCATAAACACCAAAATTGACTCTCCTAACAGATGGGCATCCTTCTTGCTGCATCATGCACACAGTAACTTTATTGTTATAAACTCCCCATAAAGTAACTCCCAGGCATAGCACAAAAAGAATCATAACTTATAAGCTTAGTCCCTTTTATCAGCAATGGATTCACACAAACTAGTATTGCTGCCTGATCCCATGCACACCTGAAATGCAATTTTCTATACAAAAAGTACTAGTGAATATTGAGCTTGTGAAACATAGAAAGTTGAAACAAGTATTGTTGTTCTCAAGATAAATCAGTCACATCACTAAAAACACTTGATCACTATAAAGTTAGTTTATTGTGGTGTAGCTCCTGTGTGCACACAATTGTTTCTTTATTTAATTACTTCTAAAGGTGTTAAGAGAGACAATCACAATAATTTTTTCTATACAGATGATTGTGCTAGCGTTCCTCCTGAACAACTAACGGGGATAGCTTGCTTTACACAGAAAGCGAATGCACCATTGAGAAAGAAAATCAATGAGATTTTATTTTTTAATATAGATGACCATGCTAGCCTCCTCACCCACAATTGCTTCTGGTTATTGACAGCCACTGGAAGGTAGATTCTGTCAACTTTACCTTTTTCAACCATAACTTCTTTGACTTAAAAAAATCAAATATTTTTATGAAATTCACCGCAAGAACTAGCTTTGCACCGAATCTTTAACAAAAATATTCAATACGTGCGGTTCTTCAAAAACCTCTAATTTAGCTTCGTGAATTTTCATAATTATTCTGGAGTTCTAATAACATCTATGAAGTTCAAGAAATCTGTAACAAATAAAATTTGTTTACTGCAGAAATACCCAATGTAAATAGGCTAAATAGTCCATAAAGAACAAGTATGAATAAAAGTGTATATGAAATAAGAGATGATGATTACAAATTGATGATAGTGCCGTATATATAGAAATCTTAAAGGCACTATATGGTGACCATTCATGAATGAATGTGTCCTTTAATATTTAATAATCATTAATCAATATTATTACTTATGTTTATTTTATTATTATTATTATTATTATATATCATTGCCTTCCTCTTAGAGATGCTTTGTCCTCAAAGCATGATTAGGAAGACTTTTATCCCTTGTCCTTGTTTGTAACGCTTTCTCGTGATCTTTGGTGTTGATAGCTGTGACACTTGACGAAACGAGACGATGTGTTCTTTTAAACATAAAGTAAAAATGTTGTGTCATTCTTGATATGGTCCACCCAAGATCTAGCTTCATTGGAACTGTTTGTTGATCGATTGTTCAAAGTTATCGATTTCGTCTTTGCTCTCTGTAGGAATAATACTATTAAGTTTCCTCGTCCTTGTTGTCGATCATAACGACTCTTGTGATTGGGATGGTGATAAGGTACTCTAGTTACTTGAGGAGTGTTTGTAGAGACTTCAACTTTTAGTGTTTCTGGCGTATTGGTTGATAATAATTCAAATGAGTGTCTATATGTTCCTTTGTCCATGATTTGAACTTCCATTTCTGAGGTTTTGACTAGCTTCTCATCTTTTAAATTTTTAATTTGTTCAACCAAATCTTGGTTGAGATTTTTCAAGTGAGAATTTTCCTCATCTTTAGACTTTTTCTAATAGGTTTTTGTTGAACTCTTTTTCGAAATCTGCTTCATTTTTTATGAGTTGCTGTTGTGATTTTTGTAATAACTTCTTACCATTCTTTCGCTTCTGAATTTGCATAAGTAAGTTTTGATTGTGTTGTCGTAGACGCAATAGTTCTTCATCATTCACTGGCTTTCTGACTTTGTCTTCAAGGTTTTGATAATTGAGATATTTCTTCATTCTTAGTTGATAACATTTTCTCAGTATCTTCATTAGCTTTTTCCAACTTCTGATTTTGATCTTTTAAGCAATGATTATCCTGCTCTGTTAACAGATAAACCAATTTCTGCTTATTAATCTCGAATTGTTGACGATGATTGGTTGCTTTATATTGCTCTAACTCACCCAATACTACTTGTAGTTGCGACTACAATTCTGATTTTGTAATCACCATAATTCACGACTTCTGGTGTTCTTTTTCTTCAATATTAATCATTACAAGCGCAAAAATACAATGTAGTCTTTGGATCTTCTTTTGACCCTTTGACTTCTTTTCTTCTTAAAACTTCTTTGTGGATTGTGTGTAGATTGGGTGGTTGGGAGGAACGATTATTACCCTTCCCACCCAAGTTCAAATCTCACTTTATACCCTTCACTTTTATATAAAGAGCCCCTTTTTAACTCACTTGATGTAAAAAGTTCTACTATAAAAGTAATTAGTTTCCCACTTTTAACTAAATTACACCTTCACTAATAAAGTAGTAGACTACTTATTAAAATTACTCCTCTTATAATATATCAATAATCCCTTTCTCTATTATTACAAACTCATTTTTTTATCTTTTTTTTAATCCTTTGTTTATTTACTTCTCCTTATTTATGTTACTTCGATGTAATATGTTGGGTTAAACCATGTGTTGGTTTCTTTTCTTTCTTGTCTTTTTTTTTTTACCTAGCCTTCATTTTTAGCTTTCTTTCTTTCTTCTTTTCTTCATTTTATCGATTTTTCTCGCTTTCTTTCTTTTTCTTTTTCTTTTTCTTTTTTGTTTTTAGGTCAAAGATCAATGACTCAGAAAATCTGAGATGATGGTTAAAAGCCAAAATATGGCCAAAGGCCCAAAATCAAGCCCAAGAAGGGGCTCTTATACCATTGTAACAAATAAAATTTGTTTACTGCAGAAATACCCAATGTAAATAGGCTAAATAGTCCACAAAGAACAAGTATGAATAAAAGTATATGTGAATAAGAGATGATGATTACAAATTGATGATAGTGCCATACATATAAAAATCCTAAAGGCACTATATGGTGACCATTCATGAATGAATGTGTCCTTTATTTATTATTATTTATTATATATATATATATAGAAAACAAAATCTGTCTCAAACTCCAAGACTCTGAGAATTACATCAATAGGACTTGCTACAAGAATATTTTTGCAAAATTGAACACTTGAATGAAAATTATGAAAAAATGTGTTTTATTGCTCTAACTTCTAAGACTTAAATGAACTTATGCGTTTTAACCACAGGTTTAGAAAATCGAACAATATTACATCAAATCTGCATAACACTTTAGTTGACTCCTAATCCTTTTCTAGTTTAAAGAAAAGTTAGAGAGCATCTCACTCTTCCATGCTTTTCTTTGGACCTGGTCCTCTTAGCATCCTCTCCCAAAGATCTATAAAGGCAACTCAATGCACTAGGCCATTTTTGTGACCACATATAGATAGTGGTGAACCTTAGTAAAACTAGGTATGATCTTTAACATTTTTAAGAGCACTTTGTCAAGCATCCACTTATTCAAAGGGCATGAGGTGGAGATCACAACATACACTTTACTTGGGGCATCTAGTTCAGAAGCCCCAGGTTCAACTTTAGTCCTACTTCCCCGCCCTGACTCAGCAAGGGATACAGGCCTCTTTCTGTGTTTCCGCGTTAGTGCTTGGGCATTTTCAGGACATTCCCTCGCCGATGCATCTAACCTAGTCTATTGCCAATTGACTAGGAATGATTAGAGAGAGACCAATCCATCAGGCTACAGCATGTAATCCATTAAAAATGGTTTGTTCCTCAGATCATTGTCCAGGTCGAGTTTGACACCCATCCTTTACGCCTCAAGAGCTTTCAAGTGTCTCTTCTTTCTTCATAGGCTATGTTACCCCTCATATTGTACAAGGATTAATACAGTTGCAGATCTCTCCAAAGCAAATGATTGTAAAGACTTCCTTCAAAGTCAGGATCTTGCCACACTATGATCAGTTGTACATGGCGTAGAGTTGCTTGAAGCACATTTATCAGGATACCTTTTTCATGTTTGCATTGTGTTCAATTAAAGATTAGAAAATGTGTTTCCAAGGGCGGCACCATCATGTAAATCGTGATCACATTTTGTGGCATGAAATGAAGGTTTATTTTAATAAATCCTTATTTGTATGAGTGGAGCACCCTTTCTTCTAGAAAAATGGTGGCCACACCTCCCTAGGATAGAGGGGGAAGCAGAATCCCTAAAAATGTCGTGGGTTGCACCCTCTTCCCTTGATTTATGGTGGGTGCACACCCCTAGGATTCAAGAGGCAGCACACTGCCTAAATACATGGTGGGCTGCACCCTCTTCCTCTTTCATGTTCACACATTTGGCACTCTTGCCTGGGCACACAACACACATGTTCATACACTTGGATATCACATGCAAATAAAGTTGTTGGATATGTATTATAAGAAGAGGGAGCTCCTCATTTGTCAAACATGGTTGAAATTGTGGGAGAACTCTCTTGAGGCTTATTGAATATCTTTTGGAAGATTAATGGAAAGTTAAGGGTTTCTTATGTGTGGCTGTCCATCTTTTCATATCTTGCAAGTGTATGTTGCTGGAATACTAATCAAATTTTACTACAATAAGGGTTTTGAGCACACGGTAGTCATGTCTCTTAACAAGAATTTTGGATGAGATGATACCCGACAAAATTCTTCTTGTTTTTAGTATTTACTTCCTAGTTGATGTTTTTATGTTATGCTATTTCAATGAAGAGTTGCATGTTTATTGTCAGCTAGTGGTAGGATCACATCTTATTGATTTGCATATGCATGCAAGGTCACCTTTGTATGGGACCTTTGTCATCTATTTCCAGCCATACAGATCTGCCCCATCTTTAGTTTTCTGCATGTTTGTAACAGCAATAAGTAAACCCATTTACCACCCACTTGCATGCTTATTGCTTATTGACTACATTTAGCCCAACTTGAGCAGGCGTTGATCTCAATCTTCCATCACCTTAATTTTCCATCTCTACAACTCATTGATTTGCTAGGTTATTTCTCCATATCAAGTTGAATCTTCTCATATACTTAGCAATCCTACCTTGGCGAAGACCCCCTTAATAGTTCATATGCTAGCATTCTTCTTATGGGATTTGATTTCACATGCTAGTTTGTGCAGCAATAGGCTGCAAACCCTAGGGGATTCATGGGAGTTATCCCTACTTGGCCCTTCATTCTTTGAAGGAGACTGCCTCCATGGACCTCCCAGAGCATAGGTGGTGCTAGTTCTCAAATGTTTCTTCACTCCTTCAGTACATAGATATCTCTATCAATGCCTATCCCCTTCAAGTATTCTCTACATGCCCTCAGCCACCTCCTCCCTCCAAAATAGGAGATTAATAAGGTGATTACAAAAGACATCTATCAGTGGTTTATTCAAGTTACTTGGATGTAATGTAAATCAATATGATTTACATTACATCACCATCATATATAATATTCAAGGGTCATACCCCTTTGGAACGACTATTCAATGCATTTATATCATAATGTATTATTGTACAGTCATTTTCATTCATTATCAATTTTTTATCCTTTATTTCAACATATAATCATACTTATTTTGTATATTGCATGGTTAATGAACAAGATGGTTTCATTATATTGGATCTCGCCTCCACAACCTCTTTGCCCTAAGATGGCCTTCTACTATGAGTAGTTTTTGTAGTTGATAGCCTACTCCATTAACCAGATTAACTACAATCGACACCATTCATCACACTACCTTAGCATCCTACTCATCCAATTTACGCTCTATTCTCACCATCTGCAAGTTTAGATTGACCACCACATCCCACGAGAGGATAGGATTTCAATTGTGCCATATACAAGAGACAAAGTCAAATGAGCACTTCATTTTCAAGTGCCCCATTTATTATGAGACCCGAGTATGCTATTAATGATTGTATCAAGATTTAGTTGAGTCACTTGCTACCTTCTTGTGATTTCTAGATCAGAGATGTATGATCCTATATCTAGGAGGGGGTCATCGTTAGACATTGAACCCTATGAACCATATCCAAGCCCAAACCCATCATATTGATCACTTATTTTTCCAATCTATCTCATAGAATGGACGTGTTAAGCATCGTGTATCTACCCCAACCAAAGATGCAAAGAATGATAGGTTGGTGTCCACACCTTTATGTTCCCTCAAAAGACATCCCATTTGCACATAGCCATATATACATACCCACACCAGTTATTTCCAACAAGGAGACGCATCCCACCTCGATCAACTTATTAAATGCCCATCACTATATTTTTCTCTTTGGCCTTGAAGATGTATGGAGAGCTCCAGTTGGTTGCTCCTAGGCTCCTCCGAGGATTACCCAGAAGAGCTCTATTCATCGAGGGCATTGCTCATTCACAGTTATGGTGTAACACATCTCTATCACATTTGCATTAGTTTAAGGGGACATACCCAGATTATACTGTAGGTGTGGGACACACTCGTGATGGCCACACGAGTGGGTCCTACCCCTGCACAATAGTATTAAATTATGTAGGTTCATAAGCCTATAATATTTATAATAAGGACATAGAAATTCATGAAAGCATAGGGGTTATTAAGGACATAGAATAAAATAAGTATTTTGAGCTATTTATCTAATAGGGGATTTCTGCATGAGGACATGCGTCCAATTAGGGGAGAGCTTGGGAAAGCTTAAAAGGGGGAAAATGATAGGAAGAAGGCATCTTTTCTTCTCCCTCTTCACTTTCTCTTGGGCACTGGAATGAGATGAAGGTTTGGAGGCAAGGGTCAAAACTACTTTTTCTTCTCCCTATGATTTTAATCAAATTTCGGGCACATCATCATCACGTTTTTTCAAGTATTTCTTGTTTTGGGGCAGCAAGGTCTGTCAAAAGTATGCAGTGTAGGTACTTGTTGCATCCAAAGAGTGCTCCTACTCGAAATTTGAGTAAAAACACAGGGAGATATGTTGAAAATACAAACAAAAAAAATAGTTTTTTTCTTTTCTTCCTCCAAAATTAATAAATATTATTTTATTATTTTAACTATTATTTTATTTATTTCCTTAGGAGGCCAGGCCCATTTTAGACCTCAAATTTCCTCTAATGATAATTCTGACATATGATTAGAATCATTAGATTGTATATTCTAGAGTCTAGACTATAGTCATGTTTATATTTTGACTTTAGAGGCCATTTATAGCCTCTTTGTTGGCATACTTTTCTTCAAATATGTATTTGCACTTGGTGCTATTTTGGTTGTATACACCCTTACTTGCTATATACATGAGAAACTTTGCATATTTGTGTATAATGGTTTGAATTCGCATGGATGCACATGAATATATATATAGAGAGAGAGAGAGAGACATAAAATATGAATATTTTATGTATTTTTTCTCAACTGATTTTTTGATCCCGTTTGTTTCCCGTTTTTTGTCTTGTTCTGGTCTGGTTCCGGTTCCGATTCCCGCGGCAATCGGTTCGACCACCGGTTTGGTTGTGATAACATTGCTTACAACCAATGTGTTAATGTTCAAATGATACTATAACACCTTTGTTATGTACTTGTATCATTATACAACATCAAATTGAATGTATGAAGTGAAAAGACATTCCTCTATTGAATAAAGCCCTAATACATACATAATCTAGATATGATATTATAAGACCTTAAGACAACAAACGGGTCACACTTTCAGCCTTATATTCTAGTTAACAAGCATTGTAACTACAGATATATTTCCTAGCAAAGAAAAGAAATCGAAGTACATAATAGCAACCTTGCAAATGCTTGATAACAACTCCCTATACTTCCATAATGAAGCTCCAAATCTGCAATGATATCTTCAACTTCCAACCCTACAGTCTAGGGTATTTCTCCTCAATGAAATCACACCTTGCAAATGAGGGCCTTACTCCCTTTTATAGTTTTATTTCTAGCAAATGTAATTCTCCAAAAACACTAGGGCACCTTCTTCATTTTATCCAAGTCAAAAGGCCACATGTCACTCTTCAAGTGATCTTTACATGAAAATATCTTATTTCTTTTAGTTGTTCTAGTCTTCTAGAGGCTTACATGTGGGGCACTCCTTGTATCTTACTTCCATTTCTTGATGTGTGAAGAAAGGGTCACTTCATTCAAACCTTACGAAAAATAGTTCCAAAGGTAGTGCACCCTAGATAAGATAAAGTTAAAGATAATTTTATTAATCTTTCGACTAATGACCACAAAAGTAGGTCAATGGAACTGTCGAGTACAATGGTGTCGTTAAAAAGCAGGAGTACCAAAAGGTCTCCTATTAAAGGCAATATATAGAAATAAAGTAGAGTAAAGTAGAGAAGAGAAGAGACAAGAAATCTACATCTATGCATGGAAATCCCTCAATCCCAAGTATGGGAGACCGCATGGGGGTGGAGAAATACACAAGGAAAGGATCTAGGACCAAAGAAATCCAAAATAAATGAGGCAGGTCTATCAAGGAATAGAGCCATCTCTTCTAACTTTCGAGGTTGAATGAAGGAAACTAAGATAAGCATGTTGTCTTGAGAAACAACTAGTGGAAGGTCAACGTCACCCTCTACGTTGTTGTTTAGGAGAAGGTAGCCCGCCATTAAGGTCCAGAAGATCTCTTGCGCCTCCCAGGGAGAGGTCTAGTCTAGTCATGCTATTGAGATCTCAAAGGGCAGGAGAAGGCCTAACTGCTCCACATTGATCTAGAGTCTGAAGCTGTATTGAAGTTGGCATGTCTCTTAGTGCCCCTCCCTAAGAGTAGCACCGTGAAAAAAAAAGTGATCCATTGGGTAGAATCTAGTCTGGTAGAAGGCTGAAGAATATGGGCTCAGAACTTCAGAGCCTCCTGTATGTATAAGGCCACATATCTCTAATCCGGGTATTTGAAGAAGTTGGTGAGCATTCGGGTCCCTCTAAATAGGCAATGGAACCTCCCTCTAATCTCCTAGTAGATGGGGCAGTTGTTATATATATATATATATATATATATATATATTAATACTATTGTAATATTGAAGGGTTGCCTCCATAAGCACATGACCTTATGTGAAGGGTCACCATCGAACCTGCTATTTTAAATTTGTAAAATTTGCCTGAAAATAAAAATCTTTCTCTGAAGAACAGGTTTTCCCTTCAAGGTTTTTTCCTAGACCATTTTGGTCAAAAATCCGAGTCTTAAATTTTCATGTGTGTTGACTAGAATATTTTTCTGAGCAAGAAAAGTAGGTTTGTCATATACTTTTATAAGTTGAAAAAGTTGAAAAATATCTCATGTGTTTCAAGTTTACAGTATAAATTTTAATTTTTATATGAACATGCATAATGGGGTTTGGGCATTAAACCATATGCAATGAATTGAAACTGAAACCGGGTTGGGGTAACAAAATTTTCATGGTATCAGAGCTATGTTGAAGGCTGAAAATTACGCTCAGAAATAAATTTCAAGCTTGGATAAATAAGGAAAAACAGGATTTTGAGAAGAAACTGGGTTCTTGGACTTATTTGCAATGATGGCTACCGGACTTACGCTAGAGGACAGGTTGGATGGAGCAGTTAATTTTAGCCCGTGGAAGGCTAGAAATGTCTTGTTATTGCAGGAGAATGAACAAGGGGACATAGTCAATAGTATTACTGCTCATCCTGTCACAGTTCCTACATCTGCAGTTGACAAGGCCGCATTTGATAAACAAGACATAAAAGCAAAAAGAATCATACTTGATGCCATTAAAGACCATATCATACAACAAATTTCTGGGAAAGACTATGCTCATCAAATGTGCACTGCTTTGACAAATATTTACTAAAGCTCCAATGAAAACCGGAAAATGGTGTTAAGGGAGAAACTGAAGAGCACTAGGATGAACAAGGGGGAGAACATGGTCTCCTATCTTAACAAGATTACACAGGTTCGAGATGAGCTTGGAGCAGTGGGAGAGAGGGTGTTGGATGCAAAGTTGGTTCGCACAGCACTGAATGGTGTGATGAAGCCATGGTCTATTTTTATTGAGTCTGTTGTTGTTCGTGAGCACATGCCTACATGGGATTGTCTTTGGGGTGATTTCATACAGGAGGAGACTCGCAAGGGATATGTACAGGGCAATACATCTCACAGCACAAAGGATGAGGAAAATGTGGCATTAGCAGTGAAGGGGAAGAAGAAGAAGTCCAAGAAGGGTTCCAAGGATGGAACCAAGCAGCAGGATGGCGAGAAGAAGGACATGAGCAAGGTGAAATGCTTTGCTTGTCAGATGTTTGGACATTATGCTAGACAATGCCCAAACAAGAAGAAGAAGAAGACACAACAGACAACAACTTGAGCAAAGATTGATGAGTATGGTGCTAGATTTGAAAAAGAGTTTTCTCGCTTTGCCAGTGGTTGTAGAGAGAAAGCATCATCCATCACCAGCATGGATATTGAGGACTAGACAGAGCATTCTATGATCATTGGGCATTCAATGGGTGCTTCCACTACTTCCTCCACATGGTACATTGATAATGGAGCTTCGAGTCATATGACAGGTGTTCGAGACAATTTCACAAATATGTCAGACATAGACTTGGAGCTGGAGGTTGTAATGGGTGATGATACATTGGTGAGAGTAGTTGGGCATGAGACAGACCACTTTAACAAGGAATCCATGGAGCCCATGTTACTGAGGGATGTCTTGTATGTCCTTCGACTGAAGAAGAATCTTGTTTCGGTTTCCACGATTGAGGACAGAGGCCTTGGGGTATATGTTCTAGATGGAAAAGTGTACAGCTTTACCAAAGCAGAGGGTCCAATTGCTTCATATGCGATTCGAGTTAGATGTGAGCAACTATACAAGCTTCTCTCCCAGCCACATCATGCCTTGACACACACACAGAGTAACAGTGAGTTGTGTGAGTTATGGCACATGAGGATGGCCCACCTTCATCATTCATCTTTGAGGATGTTGAGAGACATGACCACAGGTTTAACATATTTTAGCACCGAGCAGAGTTGTGTATGCAGAGGGTGTGCTTCGAGAAAGTACACCAAGACTGCTCTTCCGAGCAATGATAGCGGGTCAAAGGGAGTGCTAGATTTGATTCATTCAAACTTGTGTGGCCCCATGTCTTCTGCCTCATTGACAGGTTTTGAGTACTACATCACATTCATCGATGACTTTTCCAGGAAGACCTGGATCTACTTTCAGAGAAGCAAGAAGTCAGAGGAAGTCTTGCTTCAGTTCCAAGTGTTCAAAGCTCTTCTGGAGAACCAGACAGGAAACAAGATCAAGGTACTTAGATCAACAATGGGGGTGACTATATCTCTCATGCATTCAATGAGTTTTGTATACAAGATGACATTAGGAGGCAGTCGATAGTTCCCTACACTCCACAGCAAAAAGGAGTGGTTGAAAGGAAGAACCGTGCGATAATCGATGCAGCTAGAGCCATGCTACATGATCAGAATCTTCCTTTCTTCCTATGGGCTGAGGCTTGTAGTACAGTTGTTTTTGTAAAGAACATGAGTCCACACTGTGCCTTGGGTGCAAAATTCTTGAGGAGATGTTCACAAGGAAGAAGCCTAAGAAAGGCCACTTCCGCATTTTTGGATGTCCTACATATTCCCATGTCCCTTCTTAGAAAAGGACAAAGTTGGAGGCTACTAGAGAGGGACATTTTTGTTGGCTATGATGAGACTTCGAAGGCTTTCCGCATATACCTTCCTACACAAAGGAAAGTTGTGGTGAGGAGGGCCATGAGATTTGAGGAGCGGGCCTTTCGAAAGTCTCAAGAGTCAGAGGAGTAGGAGTAGCAGATTACTACTCCACAAGTGACAACATCACAAAGTCCAGCGAGTCAGGGCACAGGGTCACAAGTCTCAAGGGTGACTGGGTCACAGATTACATGTTCCTTCAGTTTCAGGGACACAGTCTACAAGGACTTCTAGTACTGGGACAGGTTCACAGGTTTCACCCTCATGTGATTCGGGCACACATGGTTCAAGTTCAAGTTCATCAGGCACGAGATCTCAGACCACAGGTACTTCTTCAGGGAGACATTCGTCAGATGAGGATATAGAGAAGGGTTTGGCACAGGATGCTACTTCCAAGAAGAGAAAACCAATTTGGCTTAAGGAGCTCGTGACGGAAGCAGAAGAGTCTGTGGGGCCACCCAAGAGGGAGGTTAGAGAGAGCATGGCACCAAAGAGATTTTCAAGTTAAATGGCACAGGTGACCAGCTTGCGTGAGTCCGAGCCTGCTACTTATGAGGAGGCATACACACATCAGGTTTGCAGAGATGCCATGATGGAAGAGTACAATTCCATCATGAAGAATGATGTATGGGAGGTGGTTCCAAGTGGTTCTATAAAATCAAGCATGTTGCAGATGGCAACATCGAGAAGTACAAACCTCGATTTGTAGCGTGTAGGTTCTCACAAGTAGAGGCAGTTGATTATGATGATACCTTTGCGTCGGTTGCTAGATTTTCTTCGATTAGAGCAGTGATCTCCATTGTGGCAGAGATGGGTTGGAGGATTCAATAGATGGATGTGAAGACCGCCTTCCTCAACGGTCTTCTATAGGAATAGGTATATCTAAAGCAGCCACACGGCTTTGAGATTCATGAGAGGGAGTCTCATGTATGCAAGTTGAAAAAGGCCTTGTATGGTCTGAAACAAGCCCCACGGGCTTGGTACTCTAGGATTGATTCAAATTTGCTTTCGATTGGGTTTCAGAAGAGTGAGGCTAAGCCCAACCTATACTTCATTGCGGTTGGAGGTTATCTGGTCATTCTTCTGTCATATGTTGATGATTTCTTCATTATAGGAGGAGAGCACCTAATTGAGGCATGCAAGAAAGATCTTGCTTCAGAGTTTGAGATGACAGACCTTGGGTTGATGCACTACTTTTTGGCATGGAGGTGTGGCAAGAGGATGGACATGTTTTCCTGGGGCAAGGAAAATATGTTGCAGATATTCTGAAGAGATTTCGGATGGAGGAGAATGGGCCCATGCCCACACCCATGATCACCAACTGGAAGAAGCTTCATGCTTCTGAGGGAGAGTTGGTGGATCCTACTTTGTATCGTCGACTTATTGGTTCATTGATGTATTTGATCAATACCAAACCAAACATGAGTTTTGCAGTGAACACTCTCAGTCTATTCATGGTGAAACCCAGAAGAGTGCACTGGACAGCCGCAAAACACATTTTGAGATACCTTGTTGGCACAGTAGACTATGGTCTGGACTACAGGAGGTCAGGTGGAGTGGGATTGGTTGGTTTCATAGAATCAGATTGGGAAGTCGGTGCTTCAAACGGAAAGAGCACTTCTGATTGTTTCAGTTTGGGCTCGACAGTTGTGTCATGGTTTAGTCAGAAGCAAAAGTCCATTGCTTTGAGTTTTGCAAAGGTTGGGTATATGGCAGACAGTTAAGCTAGAAGCAAAGCATTGCGGCTTCGAAAGTTGATGGTAGACTTATTTGGTCAAGAGCTAAGGCCTACTATTATTCATTATGACAATCAGAGTTACATTAGGCTCTCTGAGAATCCAATGTTTCATGACAAGTCAAAGCATATTGAGATTAGATACCACTTCATCAGTGACAATGTTTAGAGAGGAGGTGTAGAGTTGCAGTACATTTCTGTTGGTGAGCAAATAACAGACATTCTCATGAAGTCTTTGGGAAGAGGAAAGCATATTCATTTCAGAGTCAAGATGGGGGTCGTGAAAAACAATTTCTTCGATAAGAGGGAGTGTTAAAATTTTACCTAGGAATTGTTTGTGCATTCATGCCTTGGGGTGGACAAGGACACTTTAAATGTGGTCCCTAGCTTATTTAAAAGTGTGAATGACTTTATTTATTAATGTGAGTTTGAGTCATAATTATTTTAAAAGTGACTTTATGAGAATTAAAAGGTGGGTGAGTAATAAATTCTCATTTAATAAAATTTGCCTGAAAAAAAAAATCTCTCTATGAAGAACAGGTTTTCCCTTTGGGGTTTTTCTTGGATCATTTTGGTTAAAAATCTAAGTCTTAAATTTTCATGTGTTGACTAGAATAATTTTATGAGTAAGAAAAGTAGGACTGTCATAAAAAATTTGAGTTGAAAAAGTTGAAAAATACCTCATGTGTTTCAAGTTTATAGTATAAATTAGCATTTTTATATGAACATGTATACTACATGTCTGGCTCAAGATCCAAATTGCAAACTTTTGCAAATCAAGGCACTAGCTACCAAATTGTCCCCGCCAATAGGCTGCAATATGAATTGAAGATAAAGAAGCTTCAGCAAATGTGTATGAACTATGAAACTTTGACTCATTTTTTCCATGAATAATATAATTTTAAAAATTAAAACTTTGAAATTACTTACCAAGTGGATCCCTTGCTCTACTTCGAATAGCCATAGCCATGCCAAAGCTACCAATGCCTTCATTGAAATGAAGGAGACTACTGTGTATCTCATCATCTTGTATCTTAGGATCAAGGATCTTGTGCTCAATGCATTTGTATAATCCTTCTGCTTCAAAATCTTTTGTGTAATGGTAACTTTAAAAGATAAAGAAACTTAACCAAATGAGATTAAGTATTTGAGAATCAAAACTCGAGACATTGGATAAAATTTTACACTGAATAGTGAATACTATAACCAAAAACTTTGAAATTAGTATTACTTAGTACTTAAATTGGGTTCAAGTAATAGCCCGCTACATGTAAAGGTCAATGGAGTTGTTTGTTGAATGTTCCATCTTTCATCAACGATTCTCCACAAAGGAAGACACTTTTGTCTCTTATCCCTACACTTTCTTTATTGCCTCTTTGGCCTAATCCATGGCCTCATAGATAAAACCCATGGTGGGTTTATCACCATCCACCATTCTGTAATATCCCAAACTGATATTCTACGGTTCTTTACTACTAAGTTGTTGTTCATACACTCAATGATGTGCAAAAAGCTGAATAAAAAGTGCATGCAAAATTGTCGTGCCAAATGGGCCTAAAATATAGCAAATCTGGAGAGATTATAGGGTAATGATTTTCAAGAAGAAGATATACACTTACCACTTATAAATAAGTTGATAGTATTCCAGAGATACGATGCATGCAGGTAGTGCTGAAAGGATGAGATAATAGTGCTCCCCTTCTGAATTTGACACCCAGCCACAAGGAAGCTCTCTCCCTTATGAAGTTGACGTTTCTTATGAAGAGGTGTTTGGTGTTGATGAGATTTTTTGGAGTTGATGATCTATTCCTCCTGGAGAGATAGGAGGGCACATGCAAATAATTTGACTCCTCCAAGACCCGTAGCGAATTGGTTTGCTCTAGAGGGTGACGTCTCCTCTTTCCCACAAATCTGTTGCTGGATGCCCTGGATGTGTTGACAATGAACTGATGATCACCCAATATAATGTGCTAAGCCTGCTAAGAGAAATGGTGATGACATGCGAAGGAAAAACTGGGCTTTAGTGTCCCAGCAAATCCTCTGGGGTTTTCCAGCTATTCCCAACTGCAAACGTGAACCTGCAAATAAACCTCATGTGTGTGTTGGATCATTGAATACAGATGAATAAGGTGAATGATGATAATAGCCCTGGGTGGCCTATCCTAAAAGAGATTAGGGCAGATAGATTTTACTGCCGAAACCCTTGTTAGCTGAAGACCTCGTCTTCAACCCCCACTACTGCTGTTGCACTTGTTGTTGCCACTCCAAAACCCAAAACCAACAATAATAATCATAGATGCCTTCTTTGGTTCAATAACCCTTTTTAAACAGCTGAGCATGTCCTTTTAGGGATTGCATGTCACTTTTAGGGTTTACACGTCGCTTTTGCATGCATGCAATTCTAATTTCATGTTGACATTAAGACTAAAGAAATAAAGCCTGCATGCTCCACATGCTTTATGATATTAACTTTGATGGCCTTCTTTACTATACTGATGACATAATAATACAGAATTGATGTTCCTTTCTGCTCCTACTGATATTAGTCCTCAGTTATTCTCTTTTCTTTAATACCCTTGTTATCACCAACCTTGTAGTTGCCTATGTGAGATAGATCCGGATGGACGGTAGAGGGACAAGCAACTAAGGAGGTGGAACCAAGACTGCCTAGACTCCCAAATGGATGGTTGTCACGCCAACCAAAGCAGTCTTCGCTTTATGTTACATAAGTCCAAGATAACAACGGGGGAGGCCCAAATCTACTCCCGACAGGAGAGATCAAACCTAGACACCAGATCAGGTCAAGTATGGCTTGAGGTACATAAGGTGTAAGGTAATTGGAAAATCCAAATCTATGGAAGATGATACCAAGTGGACTAGGGCTTCAGTCGTGTAAGGGTTGATCCAAAGTGGAATACAAGTGACCTATAGAGGTAATACTAGATCTAGGTGTTATCATATATATAGTAGTCGGGCTACCATATTCTATTTTTCAGATACAGTACATTTTTTAGCCAGATCTCTTACATATGAGATGCTGAGATGAGCGGTTTTGACGGATCATTATTTTATTGGTGGACTATTGCACTCTCCCATGTCAGGACTGAGTCTCAAGACACTCAGATTTGAGGACCGATGTAGCCATTTAGACATTACAGAGCAGTTATTGATGCCCAGTTTTATGTCAGTACTTTCTCATTGGACAAATGATGGTTCAGATGGATTATATGCATGATTATGACTCAACTTTTATTATATTGTGTTATGGTTATCATTTGCTTTTATACTCATCTTTGTGACCTGTATTAACATGTAGTGTCATGATCTGCCGATCATAATTATATGGACTTGGATGTATTTCTATTATGTATTGATGTCCCTACTCTGACTTTGAAGTCCCTAATCTATACTCATTGGTTTTACCCTCCTTAGGGAGAATAGAGGTAGTCATTTCCACCATTGTTTTGGCTTGCTAGTGTTGGTTTCATCATTCATTGTCTCCACCCATCCATTACCTTCTAGTTTTGTTTCTAACCTGACTTACTACTTGACTTGTGCCATGGAGGACCTTTTTCCCCGATAGAACCTTTGTTGGACAAGCCTTCCTGTTTATATTGTGTCTCAGCTCTGAGTTGGTGACAAAATATGCCTTTCGTGAGTTGGATTGTATGCCTAAATCATTCTAGTCGGTTGTCCCGATGTTTAGCACTGTGCAGAACGCCCCGTGGTCACTTGAGATGTTGTTGGCTAAAACTGAAAGCTCATGTACTATCTGTATTGGAAATATTATATATGCGCCCATGGAAAATCAAAATGCTAAAACTGTGTCTCTTAACATATGTGAAAAAGGGCAAGAGCAATGAAATGCTAAAATACCCCTTGAAGGGTATAAGAAAAGGTCCAAAAAGCAATGGTTAAAATATGCTATATCCAAATATTGCTGACCTTATAAATATAAATATGTCCCGGATGAAAGCTGCGATTAGTTGTGCTTTTAAGCACTGGTGAAGTCCCAAAAGGGTCATATAAGCCAAAAAGGCCATGGAAATAAAATTGATGATCCTAATGAACTTGGATCAAACTTGATGTAGTCATGATGCCTAAGTTGAATAAGCACTCTCTAAACAACTCAACCATTTGTGAGGCATTGCCATTCCTTGTGTTGTTGTTTGTCCAACATTGGTTTTAGTGAGTTTTTCCTTTCCATATCCAAAGTGTCATGATGTTAAGTAGGAAGTCATCTTTTTCCCTAGTCTAGTAAATTTCATCCTTCACCCTTCACTAGCAAATTGACTACAACTATGAAGTGAGTATAGTCCTGAAAGTCTAATCTGAGTAATAATAAATAAAGCCTTATATATGTATTTGGTTGATGTACCGCCAGTGAAATGACTGCTACTTGTTGTGATTGTTGTTTAAATGAGTTGTAGAGCATGGCTTAGCCTTATAACACTTGCAGCAGATGGATGATAGTCTGAGTTATATTATTGGTATCTGATCATTTACAGATGGTTATATTGTCTATTGGATATGTTTGATGATCAGGTAGAGACCTAAGAGGGGTATGAGTATACACCCTAGATGGATTTGGACTCTTTGAGTCTAATGATACAGTTTATTTTCAGTTCCGGACACTTGCAAAAATGATCAGGCTCATTTTACCTTTCTGATGCAGTTTTGCTTCACAAGATGATGTGTCTGAGCAGGGAAATGTTTTATTTAGGTCTCCTACAGCGTTGTGTGGACATAGGGGGTGCAGCCACTTGTTTGTACCATAGTACCCCCATCCTAGAGAGCCTGGTAGGCTCAGTTTGATAACGTAGGAACCCTAGGAGGTTGTTTTGGCAGGTTCACCTTTCCCGAGGCAGATTACAAAATGATTAAATGGCTATTGAAGAAATCGATTTGGGCTACTGAGGCAAGGAAATGACATGGAATGAGTCATGATGATGAGAGTGATGTCCTCCGCACCTTCTCCAGCAGTTGCAGCACCTGATTGGGCCCACACCTATTTTTTGGGCATCTTATATTATTTTCTGGAGCTTTTGGGAGGCTCACACTTTCCTCAAGGAGGCACAAAGTCAAAGAATTAAATTGTTATATTATTTTGTTGTGCCATGGGGCACCCATAGGGAGTTAATTAACACTCCATAGACCCACCATGTGCTTCATTTATTTCTTGTTGAGTGGGGTACCCTCTTTGTGGGTGATTTAGTCCACTTTGGTACTTTATGGTTATATTGATCCATGTATTGTATGTTGAGCTCATCTCAACCATTAATTAGAATATTTTATCTTTTAATCTTAGCGACTCGTTTTGAAAGTGGTTAGGATTCGATTATGATTGTGGTTCTCTCATTTCTATTTAAAGGAGAGAGCTTCTCATTTGTAAGGGGTCTTTGGCTCTTGGATCTGAATAATAGAAAGATTTTTCCGTGGATATTTTCTGAATCTGCTTTGCATCTGATGTTCTCAAATGGTGATTGGATAGTCTTCTGCTTCCTAGCATTGTGGAAATTCATGTGAGATCTATATTTTTTCTGCTATCATTGTCTTGTCTACAGGAGGGTGTTTTGGCTGGAGCGTTTTTGTAGGGGGACCTCAACTCGTTCGGTTATCTTCGTCTTGGATCAGGGGGTTTTCATTAGTGTCATTGTGATCTATGATTACTTCTTTTTACTTTCCTATAGCATTTGGTTTCTTTATCTTGTCTTAGCAAATCTGATATTGTTGACGTTTGCTCATGCAGGGTAGGGGCGCATTGGTGGTTTGGGGCTTACATCTGTCATAGAAATCACGTGGATCTTCCCAGAATTGATCGAGATAGCAAAGATCATCGTTGTTAAGGCTTCTACAAGAATTTCCAGGTACGATCTAACAGGTAATTCTCTTCTCTTTAGCAGATCTCAATCCAGTATACCTGTTTTCCTTCCATTTTTCTGAAAATCCTTAAAATACTAAAAAACCCCTAAAAAATACTAAATCCGGGAACCGTCCGATCTTTGGCCAAACCACTACTGGGTTTCATAGATCGGGCCTCCCCCTCACTGAATCTACTGCAACGCTGGTCAGATTCTTGCTGGTTTGACCTAGATCTGACATATTGTCTGAAAACTGCATAGCGTCCCCACTGAAAATTTGACCCGCTAGGGTTTTGACTTTTTCTGATTTCTGACTTCATAGATTGATAAATCGGGTCTCACACAGTCCAAATCACCCCCAACACTGTCCAGATTCATGACAGTGTGACCTAGATCTGAATTTTAGACTGAAAACAACCCTAGCGCCATCACTGAAAAACTGGACCTTTCCAGAGTTTACTGTTTCCGAAATCTGACAGGCCAGGCTAACAGATCAGGTCCTGAGCACTCCAGAACACCCCTAACACTGAGCTAGATTCAGCCTCCTTGCCCTAGATCTGAAGAAATTGGTTTTTCACCCTCTCATCCTCAATCATCCACTTTGACTTTTTCAAGATCTGAGTTTTTCCAAATTTCTCTGAACCAAGTGCGTAGATCAGCCCCTCCTGATCCCATTTCACCTTCAACTGAGCCGGTTGTCTGCTAGTGGCTTCAGATCTACAGATCTGTCTCATCCAACCCTAGCGCTAGCCTTCCTTAACTGAATTCCTGCCTTAACTGAGCCATCCGAACCAAAACACTTATCTGGGTCCACAGATCAGGGTCTACCCTGGTTGGGTTTACCTCAACGCTGGGTGTATACCGACTCCATTGCCCAATGCACGAAAGGCACTTATCTCCCATCCTTAACACTAGCCATGAATTGATCTCTTCCCCTTGAAATTGGTTGTTCCTTAATGACTCAAACAATCACACCTGTCCACCTTTTTCATTGAGTCTTTCAGCCAGGTACTAGATAGTCCCGACTATTTTCCTGCCCATCCTGCCTCGGTTACGCTTCCCAAGGCAGAGATCATCTTCTTTAGTTTCTAGTACCAAACCCTAGATCTAACCATTTCCCCCAAAAGGTCATCCGATTACTGCTTTGGATCAATCAATATACTGCTGAAGTCTTGATCCATCGACTGAATCCTACAGTAGATCTAGAGTTTCTGAACACCTTACACCTTACGTACCTCAAAGTGCATTTGATCTGTTCTGGTGTCTAGGTTTGATCTATCCTGTCGGGAGCAGATACAGGTCTCCCCCGTTGTTGTCTTGGGCTTAGATAACATAAAGCGAAGACTACCTTGATTGACGTGACAACCATCCATTTGGGAGTCTAGGCAGTCTTGGTTCCACCTCCCTAGTTGCTTGCCCCTCTACCATCCATCCTGGATTCATCATACATAGGCAACTACAAGGATGGCATAACATTTTGGCGGCGTTGCCGGGGAGGTAGAGGCCTACCCTGGCTCAACATACCTCACCTTTCCCTACGACATATCTTTCATTGGTGAATTACTTGTGTGGTTCACCTGGCGACTCCACTGAGGACTGTACCCAATGTATTAATCTTAAGTTCTTAGAACATCCCATTCTTCACAATGAACTCGAATTTATTTGTCCAATTTTTCAACAAAATCAAGGAAAATCCAACCAAGCTTAAAAGGCAACTTCTATCTCGTCTGGACTTCTCTGAAATCTATGAGGCACCTCATCCTATGCCAAAAAGATACATTAAAGGGTTGCCTCGTTTCTTTGCAAATTCAACTGAATCAATTGAAAGCCACTTGGATGCTTGTTGGTGTTATATGGAATCCATGGGCGCAGAACATGAAGATGTCTATATGCAAGCCCTTTGTGAATCCTTAGGAGGTAATGCCGATTATTGGTTAGACACGTTAGCACGAGGATCCATCACCGGATACGGCATGTTTACCGATTTATTTAAAAAAGAATGGGGTGAAAGCATTGATGAATCCATACATCCAAATAATGATTTTGTTGTTGAAAATCAATCTAATAAAGATAATCAGGATAACCATAATGAGATAACTAACGATATTCCTCGTCAAACTGATTCCTCCTCTCCCAATCCAATAGTGGACATGCCTTTGAAAGACTCTTCGATGCAAGAGTGTGACGATGATCAAATCTCTACCTTTCAGGATTATGACCTTGATATTGATATCGAAGGGGAACTTAGTAAAATCTTGTCATCTTTAGCTCAGGAAGTCACAAATAAAGAAGGAGAACAAAATGATCACCATCAAGAAACATCTTTAGTTGAGCCTTCCATTGGTGAGGTCATTCAAGAGCAACTCCATAGTCATTGCATAATTGATGATAATTTGAGTCAGTATCCAACCTATCCGAGTTTGGATTCAAACCTTGATCATATCACTACAGAAGAAGAAAAGGTTGAAATTAATCAAACTTATGTTGAAGAGCAATCTTGTGGTCATATTGTGATTAAAGAGCACACTTGTAAGAGTGATAGAGAAACTGAAACCGAACTGATTGATGTTTTTCTTTATCTAGAGCTTAAAGAAAAACAATAACATGATGATACGATTGTAAGTGAACTTGATCAAAAACATTGCAATGAGGATCCTTGCCCTAATAGTATCGATAGAATTATTTATCCGATCCTTAATCAGAATATGATGGTTCAATGTGTGGATATTGACCTTGTTTCGAATCTTGAAATCACTCCTGGAATTAATTTAAATGCTCTTTCCTCTCATCAAATTCCGAAATCAATTATTCCAAGTCTGGGAGAAACTTTTCAATCCACCCTCCCGTCCCAACTCTTCAAGTCTTCTTGTATGGGTTTGTTGTTTAATCAAGTTGTTACTTTCGAAATTTTGAATCAGGAGTTTAAGCATTATCACATAATTGGGGAAAATGCACTTCATGTCTCTTCTCAATCATCCGTAATGAATAAATTTTTTCAATTTGTAAATCTGTATTATGGATGGCTGGAGAAGGTGTATAAAGATCAATTTCATCTTTTCTCCATTTTTAAACAACAAATGGGGTTTGATCTCATTCACAGTTTCATTACGTTACAACTTGTCCCCATTTGATTCTCCTGGAGTGAATAGAATTGAATTTCCTAGTAGGATAGAGGAGAAAACAAAGAGATGTTTGGAGTGGTTGAGTCATGAATCATATTGTCTTCCTCCATCAAGAACGAACTTGCATTCCTTTTATGACCCTATCAGCATCTTGATGGATGAGTTTTTACAAATTCAATCTCATCCCTGGCATAATTTCATTTCTCTTGATCCATATCCTTCTTTGATTTTCAAGCAACAAGTTGCAATGGCTTCAGTTCTCATTTACATTACTTACAAGCCATCTTAGATTTGTCGTATCATTAACGGTAAAGAAAGCTTAATACATTTGTTCAGCAAGTGGTTGCATTGGATTTATGATTTTACCTAACACTTGTCTAAACACATAAGAGTAGGGTAGGTAGGATTTGAATAAGCCTTTCCCGGCAATAGTATATGTTGCCCACCTATTTCGACTAGGTGGCAACCCCATGTACATGAAGTGTACATAATTGTACCTTGGAAAAATCTGAGGATTTTTTTCACTTCTGCAGGG
>LPNX010135265.1:143092-299024 GCA_001517045.1 Pseudotsuga menziesii | reverse complement strand
TGAACTATCAAAGAGATTTTTCAATGTCATAGTAAAATACCTTGAGCTATCCAACTGATAAGAATGACATGAAAAATAAGCTATACCTATGGAAAAGATCGTAATACCATAAATCATAGCAATGAAAAAACAATAATATAAACATGGTTATCAACAATATGAAAGGAAATGTGAAGACAAGGACCAAAGATAAGCCGTATATGGAACAAGAAATCCCTCGAAGTAAAAATGTCAAACGGAGAGCAATAATTTAAATTTCTTTTTAAGGATATGCATTCAGAAACTGAATTGAAACCTACATGTACAGGAAGAGAGAGGAATAGCGCCAACGACAAAAGAAACCATGTAAGGAAGGAACCTTGTTCCCTTAATAAAGATCTCGTCCCTTCAAATGTAAGATTTTACCTCCTGCTATGTGACTCTGATATCCCTAGTTTTTAGCTCCCAACTTTTGAGCTATGCAAAAGCTTGCACAGTGATGCTTAAACCCTTAAATTAGGTAACAAATGTTTGGACTGAAAATATTTTTTATTCTACATATACGCAGTATAGATATTATTGATATATTCTTGGTTTTTCCGTGTTTGTTATCTATCTTTTTCTTTGTGTATTGTCCTTGTTATCTCACCCTTTCCTCGTGTGTTTGTTGAAATGTTTATATGCTAATACTTTGGATCAATAGTTTAATTATTATTTTTTATTTTTATGATTGTTAATTTCTTCTTATCGACATTATGACATGTTGAATTTTTGTATCCATGGAAGTGTTCCTTTAGTGATTCTGTGCTTTGGTCACTAAAAAGGGGACAAGTTATATGACCCTTGTATTAATAATTAACCTAAAGAGGTCATGAGGCCTATAAGAGGTCGAGGAATCAAAATATTTACCTGAAACTCGGAGATGGGGTCGGGCCTCTACCTTTCTACTGCATATGGATCTGAGACTGGTTCTGGGTCAGCACCCTAGTTTAATTATAATTGGATCAACTACTATGATGTTTAAAGGAACTGAGCCTAGTGAAGCTACGTTGACTGGTGCAACTAGTTCGATGGTCACAGATCATAATACTTATACTAAAGTTAGAAAAGTACCTCAGTATGGGACTTGCAAGGACTCTTACATTGAAGAACCAACAACTAGTTATGATGCTTCTAGGTATTGATATGGTATTGGTTCTAGTACATAATTCATAATTGACGTATAAGGAACCTAATTTTCCTTTGGCACGTACTTAATGGGGTTTGCTTCAATGGTGCATCAGGGATAAATATGCTCAAGAGAAAATTTGTGCAATTGCTTTGTTGGATCTCTGAAGATCGAGGTGCATGGCACCAATCACGGGGACTTCACTTAGTGAACATCTCACATAGCACGTGCGATCGTGGGATATTAAAGAATACCCTTAATTTCCAGAGATATTGACCCAAACTCTTTTTGTTGAAACCCCCTCCCAATACTTAAAACCTCCTCCCCACCCCTTTTTATAACTCAATCCTTATAAACCACCCTACCCACCCCCACCTTAAACCCCCCATCCCCCAAATACCTGCAATATATTAGTTCAATTTTTAATAATTTTAAAACCCACAATATGAACTAACGTGATAGGATATTGGTCAACAAGTGAAGCCCCCATGGCACCAATATTACTAATAGAAGGTAGACAATTTACAAAATTTTGACTTTATTTTCAAAATTGCAATATTCCATGACACAATTAAAAATGACTAACATAAATGACTAATTGATATTCTTCTAGCTAGTCATTTTTTATGTCGTGACTAAATTAGTCGCTTATGTTAGTCATTTTTAACTCTATCACTTATTATCTAGTCATATTTGTTAACTGGTGACTAAATTAGTCGTCAATTTTAGTCGCTTATAGTTGGGTCAATCAAAATTGCTTATATTTAGTAGTAAATCACTTGAAAAACCTGTGGTGACTAGAATTTTTAGTCACGTAGTAGCTAATTCCTTATTTTGTACTAGTGTACATTGAACTAGTTTCCTCCCTTGAGAAAGATCAACCAGTTGCCAAGTGTTGTTCTTCTAGAGCGAGATGAATTCTTATTTCATGGATGTTTTCCACATTGCATCATGTGCTGCATATTAATATGTATATGGATCTGATTCAACCATCAGATAGAATATTTCAACAAATAGAGGATCTTTCACACAAAGGGCACTCTCAAATTCAGATCTAGTCCTCCTAGTGTCATTAGGATTTCTAGCTAGTTCCCCAACTGCATGAATGGTATTTGCTGCCCATTTTGGTCCTGTAGGACTGTTAGGATCTGAAATAAAATCATACTTATCAGACATATCTGAATCATCAACCTCATTAGTCTCTTCACTTATAATCAATGCTTCTGGTGGTGAAGAGGACTCTCCAACTTCAACTGCTACTAAAGGCTCTTCTTGGAACCGAACACTCCTTTCAATTAAATATTTGTTCATGATAAAGTTGATGTTGGGGCTCGGACCTTGAAGATCCTTAATTTTGGGAACTCTGCGGTTTTGGTGAAAAGCTTGTAAGCAGAGTTGCAGTCCAAAATAGTCTTAGGGGCTTCGGGGTTGGGTCGAAGCCCCTCTTTTTGTAAATGTCCCATGGTTTGTGGGTACCCATGGTTTTTAAGCCCATGGTATTGTATTAGTGCACTTGTATAAATAGGAACTTGTGTAAAGGAGTCAAGTAAAGCTTTGTGTTATGATGATGATGTGATGCGAAGAAGCTAAGGTCTATTTTTGGGTTTAAGGTTAAGTCCCAACTGAGTGCGAGGATGACCTCTGCAGCTGAGTGCGCAGTTTTGGGTTGTTGAGAAGATCTGCACCTAAGTACGTAGATCAAAACTGTCTTTTTGTAAATTGTCGAATATAAACGCAGTTCTATGGATGTAGCCCCTACACTGGGGGTGAACCACGCATATCTTGTGTTGTGGTGGTTCTTTTTATTTTGTTCCTATTATGTTTTTATGCATTTGATAAGTAGATGAATGATAAAGTAAGATAAATTGCTAATTATTAACTTCATTGTGAATTCCCAGTTGAGGGTTAAGCAAGAAACTATCTTTTTATCTAAATTGCGAAGCTATTTCAGTGAATGTTGAAGCTCTGTATTGCATAATTATTCTTTGTTAAGGCTAAAGGTGCAGTAATATCCCTATTTCGCCTACAGAAACCTAATTCTGCGGCACCCCATAGCTGTTTCGGGTGAGACTGTAACCTGTTTGTAGGTTGTTTCCGAAAGGGCCAACAATGTGGGTCTATTTGTTGGTGCGAGGATAAAAGCATAAGAACCCGGGTCTTCCACATCCACCCAACAAATTGGTTTCATTGTCGGTTGAACCAGCATCTGCATCAAAAGGGATCTAGATCGTACCTGGAGGGATATGTTTTGGAGGCCCTCAGTAAAAGAAATCAATGATTGGGTTGAATATACTTATCTGAAATTTAATGAGCAAGAGAATAAGGACCCTCGTCGTAGCTTAGACGACTTCTTGCAAAGGTATGTTTTTACTGATATTTATGAAATTATCTTTGCTAGTATCCACATAGAATTGCACCAGTGGTTATCTAGGTTGACAGAAAGAAAGAAAAACTTCAAAGAAGATCAGTCTCTTGGCTGGACCCCAGAAAGAATTAATCTATTGAAAAGTGTGAACAATGCGGTATCAAGAGTTGTTGACTTCTGGACAACACGAACCCTTGAAGCATTTGTCACGGAGTTCACCATCGACAAACATACTTCTTTCATTGAGGTGGAAAGACAATTTTTCAAAGGACCAAGGGGTAAGTACCTGAATTCATTAAGTCTGAAAATTAAAATGCTCTTGTCTAAGAAAGCCATATTGCTTATCCAATCAGATTGCTAGATTTATTGCTACTAACCTATGTTTGGAAGCGAAAGTGACTTCGACAAGCAAAGTGGTTTGCTTCGCAACGGTAAAATATACAAGAGAACTCTTGGATCCTATATCCTAGGCTAGAATATCGATTATGCCTCACTAAGTCCAAAAGAATCTGAATCTGAAGAAGCCCCTTTTGTTGGAAACCCTCCTATAACTCCGCAGCGAAGATCTGTTATCCCTGAGCACCCTTCGCAGTCTGAAAGTAACCCTAGCCCGAGTAGTCATATCGCAGGTCAGTCTATCTCCATAAGTTTCCTTCCTCCTGTTACTAGTCTCCCCCCTGTTATCAGTCTTCCTGCTCCTCCTCCCCCTCCTCCTCCCCCTCAATTCACTATGGCCCATGTGAATGCTGATATCAAGCTCCCAGTCTTTAAAGGAACTGGATCAAAGAATCCATAGCAGTTTTGGTTCTTATGTGAAGCTATATGGACTGCTAAGAATATTATGGATCAAAATACAAGAAGAGCGTAGCTGGTCACCTCTTTCAGAGACCGAGCTTTGACCTAGTTTATGAATTTTTCCAGTACTCAGAACTATATCTTAGCTGATATTAAAAAACCAATGATCAAGGAATTCAAGAAGCCTAAATCAGAGTCATAGTGTATAACTGAACCGAAAGAAATTCAGCAGAAGCGAGGTGAATTAGTTTGGGATTTTGATCAGAGGTTCAAGGTTTTGTTGGATAAAGTTAGCTTCACTATTGTACCAGAACAACATAAAGAATGGTTCATTGCAGCACTATTGCCTCATACCAGGACTCCACTTATGCAACAAAAGGTTTCTCATCAGCAAGCGGCTTTGGAAATTTCTATGAAACTTGAAACAGCTCCTGTTGGAGATAATTTTGGAATAGCCTAGATACAGACACAGTTAGCAGAAATGGATTTGGAGCTTCGTGACATGAAAAAAGGGAAATCTATTCGAGAAGAGGTTTGGTGTACATGATGTAAGACAGAAGGTCATGACAAAGAACAGTGTCCTACATTAAGAAATTATTTGAATACTGGTGCACCAAACCTGTTTAACCCTAATGTCCTATATTGTGATATCTGTAGAACAACTAGCCAGCATCGACTTGAAGATTGGTATCTGCTGCAGAGATATGTTCAAGTACCTAAGAATCCCAACTGCAAGTTCTGTAAGTCAGTTGGACACAATGAAGACAAATGTCACAGCTTTCACCTTATGAGAGACCGAACCTATGATGCTTATAGGGTACAAACCGATGCACAAGGAAATGACGGATATGGTTACCGTGGTAGTACACCAGGTCGAGGTAATTTTAGAGGTCATGGTCGTGGTGGTATAACTGGAAGAGGACGGGGCTAGATTATTTGCTATAACTGTAATCAGGCAGGACATGTAGCTAGAGAATGTCAGAACCCAACTACGACGTGTCGATACTGCAGAGTAGTAGATCATGTGATTGAGAAATTCCCATAGTTGATAGCCAATATACAAGAAATAAATGACACTCCTACTTAGAATGTTCAGATGATTTATGTTGAGAAAATACTTGTCCCGTCCCTTAACATTGTTACAAGGAGTGGAACTACGACGGAGGTGTAGAATAAGGGGAAACAACTTGACAAGGATTGGGTCTGTAAGAGCCCAGAGAAAATCCAAGCTTTCGATGTTGGAAGATAAAAAGGAACATTTATGGAAGCTAAAAAAGACTTTTCTGATTCGAGAACATCAGTAGCAACTACGCAACAGAATCAACAACAGTTATAGTTTCAAGAAGCTTCACCGGATCAAGTAAGTACACCGACATCATTTTTACAGAGTTGCATGAAGCTATTAAGAAATCAGAATGCTTTGAATGAGTTATAGAAAGTTATTGCGTCTTGTGAACCTTAGCAAAGCTGTGATAGAGGAAAAACTGTTAATAAAGTTAGAAGGATTGGAAGAGAAATGAGATTGCATGCTCAGATAGGAGATTATGACATGACTGATATCATTTTAGACTTGGGATCAGAAGTGAATGTCCTAACTAAGAAGACATGGGAACAAATGGGAAAACCTACACTTGAATGGTCCCCTTATACAATTGATATTAGCTAATCAATAGAAGATTGTGCCCTTGGGAAGATTCCCTAGTGTACCAGTGGATATTGATGGAGTAAGTACCTTAGCAGATTTTGAAGTCATTGAAATAATTGATGATAACAACCCCTATCCAGTGTTGCTAGGAATTGAATGGGCACTAGACAATTATGCAGTAATCAACCTTAAGAATAGACATATGACTTTTGAAGGAAAAGGATTGAGAGTCATAGTACCATTGGACCCTTCTCAAGGAGAAAGGTATACAGAGCCAGTCAGAGATGAAGATCAGGATGTTTTGGATCATATTTACAACATCACAGCTAAATAAGAAGACTATGTTAACCCTACTACTGAAGGTATAACGGATTGGCAGTTTGATAGTTCTTGCATGACTGATTCATATGAAGGCCTAGAGAATTGCCAAAATCGACTTTATGAGCTACATGGACATCGATGTGCAAGAATTACCAAGTCTATTAGATGGGTTGGCTCATAGAAAATAATCTTACCTACTTTTGATGGCTTGATAGACCCAAAAAAATTTATTCTACAATTCTTAGACCAAGTACCAAATTCATAGAAAATGGAGACTCTAGATTCAGTATTCAGAGCCACAGCTGCCAGATGGTGGAATGGTCATAAAAAGTATATTCATAGTTGGAGAGCTTGTCAAAAGTTTCTTCACTTGAGATTCATGGATCAACCTCAGGAGGTATGAAGCAGATTTAATGGTAAGACTAGCCCTTAGGAACATTTAGAGCAGTGTTATGAAGCATGGAAGCATGTACCTTGTGAAGAAGGGGTACATAGGTTTGTACACACTTTGGAACCTGTAGCAAAGAACTGATATGCGGAGGTGGAGCTTTTCCATGTTACTGTAAGTTGGGTTAGCCTTGCTGATAGTTTTGTGCTCATATTTTCTATTACTAAGGTTTTCCCTGCTTTGGACGCAGCTATTAGGTTGATCCATACTACGGTGTTTGATGATAAAGAAATAGCCGAGTACCAACCTGATTGGAAGGGACAATAAGCTAATGCAGTAGAATGGTATAAAATTTCCATTGATGAAGAGGATGACCCTCGCAACATTAATATTTCTGAGTTAGAAGGACATTGCAAAGTACATGGACCATTAGTCGAATCACCTGAAGTAACTCAGTGCTTGAAAACAAGGAAAGTAAACATTGGATCAGAAGAAATGTCTAAGTATGCTACCATTGGAGATTATTGGGACGAAGAAATGGTGAGCAAAGTGATTGAAATCCTCCATGAGTATTAGGACTTATTTCCAACGAAGTTCTCAGAAATGAAAGGTATCCTTGGTGATATAGGAGTGATAAAAATACCTTTGAAAGCTAATGTGAAGCTTGTGAAGCAGCTCCCTTATAGGCTGAACCCTAAGTATAAAAAAAAATTCAGGATGGATCTAGATAAGATGCTCACTACAGGAATCATTGAGACTGTCAAAGAGTCTGAATGGGTCATCCCTATGGTGGTGCAAGAAAAGAAGACCAAGGGAGAAATCTGAATCTGTGTTGATATGAGGAAGCTGAATGATGCCTGTTTACATGATCCTTTTCCTACGCCCTTTACAGATGAAGTTTTAGACAATGTCGGATGTCAAGAAGTGTATTCTTTCACTGATGGATTTTTAGGTTACCATTAGATCAGAATTGCTCCAAATAATCGACATAAAACAACCTTTGCTACAGAAATGGGATCTTTTCAGTATAATGTTATGCCCTTTGGATTGAAGAATGCACCTGCTATGTTTTCCAGAGTAGTCATATCTGCATTTAAGGAATTTATTCATAAGTTCTTGGAAGTTTACTTTGATGACTGAACTATCTTTGGTTTATTGAAGGATCATCCAACCAGTTTAAGACTTATGCTAGACAAGTGTAGACAGCATCAGATTTCATTGAACCTGAAGAAGTGTATCTTTTGTGCACCTTTTGGAATTATGCTAGGTCACATTGTATGCAATAAAGGATTGATGGTGGATCCTTTGAAGGTAGCCACTATTGTGAAATTGTCACCTCCGAAGTCTATTAAGCAACTTCACACTACGCTTGGTCATACTGGATATTATAGAAAATTCATTATAGACCCTATGGAAAATAAATTGAAGAAAGATATTAAGTTTGAGTGGACACCTGAATGTCAGGAAATCTTGGATGTTTTGAAACAAAAGATGGTAACTGCCTCGATCTTAGTATTCCCTAAGTGGAGTAAGGATTTTCATGTTCATGTCGATGCATCTTCCATTGCTTTATGTATAGTATTGGCTCAATTAGGTGAAGGTAATATTGAGCACCCTATTTATTTTTCAAGTAAAAAATGTTAGAATAATCAACCCATAGTTTACCCACTTAGACATTAATTCATTTATTTTTGTCTTATTTGCCTAGTTCATGTGTCCCACCTTGTGCAAGTTGTTATTTGCCTATCCATAGAGGTCAAACTTGCCACATTTGACTCATGTAGTGCATGGGAAATCCCAAGGAATCAAATATACTTTATTCCTAGCCTCCTAGGTGCCTATCTACTTTTTTTGCTTTATTGCCTACTTTTTCAGTGTTTTAAGGCAAATGGGAAAGCTAGACTAGGTGAGGTGAACTTGTTTTTTGTCCTACACATCCTCCTCTCTTTCCTCCATGAAAAAGCATGTATGAGCTACCATTCCACCACTCTTTAGCTTGGCTAAGCCTTTTTTCCAATTCGTGAGCTTCATGACAGATTTGGGATCAGCTTTTTACACCTATGGGGGATTTGCTTATTTTTGGTAAGCCTGCTTTATGCTAGATTCAAATTTCTCATCATGCATTCGAATACTTGATGTATGTTATTTATTCAGCAACCTATTATTCTAAAGGGTTGGCTATTGTACACTTACGTAATACAGTTTAGTGTTACAGCTCCATTTTCAGTCTCTTTTGTGAGTGATTTTGCATGATCAATTGTTAATTGTTGTGAGTAAAATTAATCTATTACTGAGTTTAATTTCCACATGGTATCAGAGCTGGTATATATTGTATTATATCCTTCAAATTTTTTTTTGCAGGTTCGACATCAAAGACTGGGAGCCTTCTACTGACAGCCGGGACAAATTTTCTAGAGCTATGGATCAATCACAGAAAACTATCTTGACTACCTTAAATTTCTTTGAATGGAAAGAAGAGATGGAGATACTGTTGAGAGCGAAAGGCATCTACAGGGTGACTATGGTAACAGAAGCAGAGCCCAATGTAGTTGCAGAGAAGATAAAATGGCACAACAGGAGGGATTAGGCTTATGGCCTCCTGTGCCTTAGTATTTCCAGAGACCTCCTTTTCCATCTTGATGGATTGACATCACCAAATGAAGTATGCAAGAAGCTTGCTGATATTTTTGGAAAGACAGATGAGATGAGGGGACATCAAATAAAAAATGAGCTGATTTCTCTGAGTCCAAATAGCTTTGAATCCCTGCAGCTATATTTCTCCAAGTTCAAAGCACTAGTTTTGCAGCTGAACAGTGTGGTATTGAAAAGAAAGATGATCAGCTCATACTCTCCATCCTCTCACAGCTAGGCCCTGATTATTCAGTGTTTGTTTTGACCTTTTATGCCACAAAACTGATAGCTCGATCCTGGAAGATGCCTAGCCTTGCATATTTCATGGAATCTCTCACACAAGAACGGGACAAGCTGGTGATGATGGGCACCATCAAACCATCCAAAGATCAAGCTTTGATTGTTGGAGATTCGAAGGTGGATTCAAAAAGGAAAAACAAAGCTAAAAATCCACCTGAGCAAAAGAGAGACAAGAAACAGTCTCCGGAGGATCTACAAGGTCCCAAGAAGAATACCCAGAAGAAGAAAAACAAAGGTGAAATGAACAAGTGCACATACTACAATAAGGGCAATCACTCTGAAAGTTCTTCTATGAAAAATCAGATTGATATGTTGACCCAAATTCTGGAGAAGAATGGCATCTCCCTTCCAGAAATCTAAAAGAAGAGAGAAGGAGGATCAAGTTCAGATGATAGAGAGAGAGTTCATGCATTGGTTGCTGGCACATCAAACTCACCTAGTTTTATCATTGATTCTGGAGCTTTAAGACACATGGTTTCGACTAAGGTGGGCTTCTCCTCACTGGACAAGTTGAAAGGACCATCTATTGTACTTGGAGATGACTCTCTCACCGAAAGTATGGGCAAAGGAAGGATAGATCGTGATCATGGTCAATTCAACAATGTGTTGTATGTCCCTGGTCTCGCCTCCAACCTCCTTTCAGTGTACCAGATGACCCACATTATGTCTCCTAAGAAGGTCATATTCTCCCTTGATGAATTTGAGATCACAGAGATCTCAAGTGGTAGAGTCATTGCAAAAGGAGTTGCGAATCATGCTCAAAAGGTATACATGTTCTCACACTTCCTACCTTACTCAAACCCCTCTGCTATTCTAATCCATGCTAATGAAGCTAGCAAGCTCTGGCATGAAAGATTTGGCCACCTAAACTACAAATATATTTCTGATCTTAGTGAAAAAGAGATGGTCATAGGGTTTCCCAAGATAACATTTTACAAAGGAGTCTGCCAAGGCTGTATCCTAGGAAAACACCCAGAGCACAAATTTGAGAGAGCTAGTCATGAGAGAACCTATGCACCCCTCGAGCTGATCCACAGTGATGTTTCTGGACCATTCCCTCATATGTCCATGATTTAGGACAAATATGCATTGAATTTCATTGATGACTTTTCCAGGTATTGCTGGGTTCACTTCCTGAAACACAAGTCTGAAGTTTTTGGCCTATTCAAAGTATTTAAGGCTTTGGTTGAAAACCATTCTGGAAGGAACTCAAGGCCCTAAGATATAACAATCATGGTGAGTATGTCAAGTCTTATTTTATTAATTATTGTGTAGATGCAGGTATTCAGATGCAGCATTCTCTCCCTTACACACCACAGCAAAATGGTGTTGCTGAGAGGAAGAACAGATCACTGAAGGAGATGGCAACATGCATGATGGAGGCCAAAACTTTGCCACAAAGTACTGGGCTGAAGCTATCAACTGTGCAGCCTATATCCAAAATAGGGTGCCTCACAAACATCTTGATGGCATAACTCCCTTCGAAGCATGGAGTGGCCACAAGCCAGATGTGACCCATTTCAGGATTTTTGGCTCAAAGGCTTGGGCTAGAATCCCAACAGAGAAGAGGAAGGATTTGCAGCCCCAAAGCCAAGAGTGTCTTTTTGTTGGATACTCTGAAGATTAAAAAGGGTACAAGTTGCTAAATTTGAGCACAAACAAATCCTTCATTGAAAGGTGTGTTCAGTTTGAAGAAGAACCCCTTGCAGCAGTGGAAGTTGGTGAAGCCTCTTCACCACCTGAACCTCAAGAAGTAAGTAAAGAGTTTTTTGAACATGATGATTTTGATTTGTCTGATAGAGATGAGTTTATTGCAGACCCTAACAGCCCTACAAGGACAAAATGGGAAGCCAAGACACTACATGCAGCAGGAGAGCTAGCTGGGGATCCCAATGACCCAAGGAGGACTAGATCTCAATTTGAGAGTGGTCTGTGCATGAAGGATCCTATGTTTGCTGAAAAATGCTATTTGATGGTGGAGTCTGATCCTCAAACATATGAAGAAGCATCAGGAGATCCAAGATGGCAAACAACCATGAAGGAGGAGTTCAACTCACTCCAGAAGAGTAACACATGGGAGCTAGTGGATCTTCCTCCAGGAAGAAATTTAGTCCAGTGTATGTGGGTCTATAAGACCAAATTTGCTGCTGATGGTTCACCACTGAAGTACAAGGCCAGGTTGGTAGCAAAGGGCTACTCACAGGTTCATGGCATAGATTACAATGAGACCTTTTCCCCAGTGGCAAAGATGGATTCCATCAGGCTAGCTCTAGCCATTGTGCCTTCCTGAATGGATATCTCAACGAGGAGATATATATGCAGCAGCCTCAAGGTTTTTCTACTAACCCTTCTCTTGTGTGCAGGTTGAGAAATTCGTTGTATGGGCTAAAGCAAGCCCCCAGGGCTTGGTATTCCAAGATCGATAGCTTCTTGCTATCACTGAATTTTGTTCGGTGCAAATCAGATCCAAATGTCTATTTGAAGTTAGTTAGTGGTTCATTAATGATAATTGTGTTATATGTTGATGACCTCCTCATTACAAGAAGCTCACAGGCTGAGATTGCTTCCTTAAAAGGAGCTATGAACCAAGCCTTCTCCATGACAGATTTGGGGCTCTTAAGTCAATTTTTGGGGCTTGAGATCTCTCAAACCAAAGCTGGAATCAAGGTGCACCAGTCCAAATATGCCTTGGAATTGCTGAACAAATTCAGAATGAAGGATTGCAAAGCAAGCAAAACTCCTTTCCTTTCAGGAGTGAAGCTGGAAGAAGCTGATTCTTCACCGATGGTAAACAATGCACTGTATAGGCAATTGATTGGATGTTTGTTGTATCTAACACATAATCGACCTGATATCTGTTATGCAGTAAGTGTGGCTTCTAGATTCATGGATCAGCCTCAAGAAATCCATTGGAAAGCACCCAAAAGGATCCTTAACTTTGTTCAGGGAACAAGGACGCATGGGATCTTCTATAAAGCAAAATCTGATCTTGATTTGATTGGATTTACTAACAGTGATTGGGCAGGTGATAGCACAGATAGAAATTCCACATCAGGATATGTGTGCATGCTTGCAAAAGGGCCAATCATCTGGTCAAACAAGAAACAGATTTCCATTGCACTCTCATCTACAGAAGCTGAGTACAGAGGAGTTGTTAATGCAACAACTCAATGTTTATGGTTGCAGGGTTTACTTGGATAGTGTGGCTTCGAACCAGAGTACTCAACTACCATCTAATGTGATAACTAGAGTACCATTTGAATCTACAAGGATCTAGTTCAGAAGCAGAGAACCAGACACATTGAGATCCATATGCACTACATCAGAGAACTTGTGCATGATGGCACCATTCACCTACTCTTCTGTTCATCTTCAGAACAAGTAGTTGATATCTTCACCAAATAATTTTGTGAGAAGACCTTCAGAAATCTCAAATCACTGCTGGGGATTGCTGATCATGCTGTGAAAGCATGAGTGAAGACAAGATTCCAAAATTTTGTTTTACAGTCCATGTTTAAGGGAGGATTTTCCCAAGTTGGTTTTGCCTCTTTCCTTGTTTAAATGGACATGCAGTATGTAAAGGGTGACTAAGCCTTGTTTCTAGGCCCTATAATTTTCTGATATATTACTCATAATTCAGGCTTAAGGGGGGGTGTTAGAATAATCAACCCATATTTTACCCACTTATACATTAATTCATTTATTTTTGTCTTATTTGCCTAGTTCATGTGTCCCACCTTGTGCAAGTTGTTATTTGCCTATCCATAGAGGTCAAACTTGCCACATTTGACTCATGTAGCACATGGGAAATCCCAAGGAATCAAATTTTCTTTATTCCTAGCCTCCTAGGTGCCTATTTGCCTTTTCTTCTTTATTGCCTGCTTTTTCAGTGTTTTAAGGAAAATGGGAAAGCTAGACTAGGTGAGGTGAACTTGTTTTTTGTCCTACAAATCCTCCTGTCTTTCCTCCATGCAAAAGCATGTATGAGATGCCATTCCACCACTCTTTATCTTGCCTAAGCATTTTTTCCAATTCATGAGCTCCATGACAGATTTGGGATCAACTTTTTACACCTATGGGGGATTTGCTTATTTTTGGTAAGCATGCTTTATGCTAGATTCAAATTGCTCCTCATGCATTCGAATCCCTGATGTATGTTATTTATTCAACAACCTATTATTCTACAGGGTTGGCTATTGTACACTTACATAATACAGTTTAGTGTTATAGCTCCATTTTCAGTCTCTTTTGTGAGTGATTTTGCATGATCAATTGTTAATTGTTGTGAGTAAAATTAATCTATTACGGGGTTTAATTTCCACAAAAAAATTTCCACAGCAGAAAATAATTATACTACGATAGAACGAGAAGGTCTAGCTATGGTTTATGCCTTGCATAAATTTCGACATTATTTGTTAGGATCTCATTTTAAGATGTTTTAGACCATTATTCTTGGAAGTATTTGGTTAACAAGCCTGTGTTAGGTGGAAGGATATGCAGATGGCTGATTTTGTTTCAAGAGTATGAATTTGGGATTATAGTTAAGCCAGGAAGACTTAACCTGGGGCCTGACCACTTGTCGAGGCTCGAGTTAGGAGAAGAGCCCACTAGTTTGGATGAAGGTCTTCCTAATGCCAGTTGTTTGCCATCCAGATGGTTGATGACTATTTTTAGGATATTGTTCAGTACTTGTCTACAAGTTTTGTACCCTTTGAGATGACAACGTAGAAGAATGACTATTTTTAGGATATTGTTCAGTACTTGTCTACAAGTTTTGTACCCTTTGAGATGACAACATAGAAGAAGAAGCAGCTAGTGGTTAGAGCAGCTAACTTTACCTTGATAGCATGACAACTATATAGGATGGGATCAGATGAAATACTGCGTAGATGTGTCTTGGAGCATGAAAAGCCATTGATTTTGGTTGAGGCACATTCTGGAGCAGTAGGAGGTCATTACACAGGAAAATATATGGCACAGAATATCCTGACAGCTGGATTGTGGTGGCCTACGATTCATAAGGATGAAAGAGAGTATTTCCATAGCTGTGATATATGTCAGAGGATAGGAAAACCATCCAAGAGGGATGAGATGCCTTTGGTTCCACAGGTAACTTTACAAGCATTTGACAAATGGGCTATTGATTTTGTTGGACCAATCAATCCCCCTACAAAGAAATTTGGAGCAAGATACATTATTACAGCAACTGATTACCTTACTCGTTGTGCCGAAGCTCAACCAGTCAAGGACTGTAGCACTGCTACAGCTGCAAAGTTCATATTTGATAATATCTTGTCGAGGTTTGGGTGTCCTAGAATTCTTATGAGTAATCAAGGATCACATTTTCTAAATAAGACTATTGAAGCATTGACCAAAGAATTTCAAGTATATCATCAGAAGAGTACTGCCTACCATCCTCAAGAAAATGGAACTATCGAAGCCTTTAACAAGATTCTTGAGCACGCTCTGACGAAGGTATGCAATGTTAACAGAAATGATTGGGATCTTAGAATTCTAGCAGTATTATGGGCTTATAGAACCACTTGCAAGAAGTTGACAGGCCACACACCTTTTAGGATTTTAGGATGGTATATGGATAGGAAGTAGTTATGCCCATTGAGTACATTGTTCCTAGCCTCAGAATATCTACCTTCATAGATATGGATGATCCATCCGTGTTGAATGAAAGGTTGATGAAGATACTGGAACTAGAAGAAGACAGATTCATTACAAGTTTCCAGCAGCAAGTACAAAAAGCTAGAGAAAAAGCATGGCATGATAGACACATTAAGAAGAAGCATTTTCAGAATGGTGATCTTGTGCTCTTGTACGACAGTAAATTCATGAAGTTCCCAGTTAATTTCAAGACACATTGGAAAGGACCATACATAGTTCAGAAATTTACCGATGGTTGTGCAGTTTAGTTAGCTAAATTGAATGGAGAAATTTTTCCCTCCATGGTGAATGGAAGTAGATTAAAGAAGTACAAGTACAGGCCTGTACCCCCTGATCAGAAGTAATAGCAAGAAGAAGAGTCTAAGTATGAAGAACAGTTGAAATTGGGTACTAGACTATAATGAAGCTGTTCTTAGAGAGCTTTGGTAGATTGTTGGAAAATTTACAAAGTGTCGAAGGTTGCGGAAGAAATTTTGCCGTGGGTCGAAGTTCGAAGCTCTATCGTAGCTTGTGCCAGGATGTGTTGAAGCTCTATATTGTGTCGAAGATCCTTATTGTGGTGAATCCAAAGTTATTGGTTTTTCCAAAGAAGAAAGGTGTGTCGAAGCTTAAAATGCGATCATTGGAAAAAATCAGATTTGATGCCGTCGGTACGTTAACTGCATTAACTACCTATGATGATGAGATTTTGGTTGAATCCATAGCCGTATTTGGGAAATCTAGCACCGTTTGGACAAGATCTACCACAGTTCGGTCGGATTTGGTGTCTTTAATGCATAGTTATGGAAGATTTGGTCATTGGATCCTATAAGGAGACACCCAGGCCTGCGAATTTTGCATTACACATTTTCTTGAGTTTCACAGTTGATTCCATGTCAGCTGATCGCAAAGTCCAGCAATTGGTGAGAGAATTCAAAAAGAAGGGTCTGCAGAACTTTATGAGGAACCCACCTACATCTGCACCTCACGAAGAGACTTCCTCAGCACCGAATCAACCAATGCAGACACGATCTAACAGAAATAAGTTTAAGGCAGAATTTTTCTCTAAGCGGAATGAAGAAATCCACAAACCATCAAGAAAGACACCGGAGGATCCCATGATTCAGATGAATCCTCTTGGTTCGGCAGAGCTCACACCTAAAGATTTCAAAGACTTAGGTGAAGATGAGAACGTTGCATCACAGCATCCACCATATCTCCCACCTATCCGACCAGGAGTTCAGCCACCTCGACAGACAGTCAAGTTCATGTTACTCACCCCTTCATTGCCATAGGGTGTGAAGTTGGTCGAAACAATGACCAAAATATTAGATCGGCTCAAGTACGTAGACCACGATATGAATGATCGTGAGAAGTTTCCATAGTTCACACCTAGGAAATACTTGCACTCCATCCATTATCGAGAGGTTGGAACGACGTTACTTGAAGTAAAATAGTGGGCTGCTGGCTTGGAGAAAGCTGGCTTGTTGAAGATGTTGAATGTCCCCCATTTTGGTCGCAGCCCACAGGTTACCGTGGTGGTCAAGTAGTTATTGGCGTTGGTGCATTATGGGCACCTATGGATAGGAAACCAGAAAGTTGCTATTGATGGAGAGCTGATTTATAGGATTACAGGGTTGCCGAAGGAAGGGCCTGATCCTAGGATTGAATTTGTTGGAAAGCACAAAGATACGAAGCTAGCATAGCACATTAAGGAACACTTCAGTTTGACAAAAGGAAATCAAGGGTATCAAACATCGACTATTCTACACCAGAACATTCGCTTCGCCGCAGAGATCCTAGCATGCAAATTGATGCGGAAGTGCAGACCTAATGAAGTACCTGCCTCGATTGTCTATATTACTGAGAACTGTGCCGAAGGATATAGTTACAAATGGACAGAGTACATTGCTATAGAATTCCTTACAGATTTCTGCGATGCACAGGAGAAAGGTAGAGCCTTTCATTATTCATGGTTGTTAGTGCTTATTGCACTAGTAGGATGGAGAGAACCTACCGAGGCACAGTTTGTTGATGTGCCTTCGGAGATGCCTGGCGTAGGAAGGTATGCATCTCTTTGGGTTTCATAGGATAAGGCCTTGCATCAGATGAAGAACTACGTGTTTGCCTTCTATTCGATGAATATTACATATGAGATCCTGAAAACACCCCAGCTCCATAATGAGCTATTTTCTTAGTATACTGGAGTGGCTAAATTCAAGGCTGATATGCATAATGTCTTCATCTAGGCCCGTGCAGATAACAAACATACATGGTGAACCAGGAATACATCCTCTCAGTAGTCCAGCAGTGGCCAGCTGAATGGATGAAGGACGTAGGAACAAGGCCCGACATACCAGTCCCTCCAGTAAAAGATGTGGGCACAGGTCCTAGTCAGCCACAGCAGAATGACCCACTAGAAGAGAGTGAAGAACAAGATAAGTCACAATAGAGTGAAGGTGACCATGGTGGAGATGACGGAGCTGATGGAAATGAAGAAGAGCAAAATGGTGAAGAAGAAGAAGAATCAGTCAATACTATTTCAGACCCTAATCACCTAGATAATTGTAAGTCTCCAGAAGTGGAGAAAGTTACTAAGCCTCATCCGAGAAAGAAAACTAAGGCATTGAAGGGCAAGAATATCGTCAAAGAGCCCGCTATGACGATTGATGAGCTTGATTAGGCTCTGACGAAGTCTACAGAGGTATTATCCAGCAAATGGGTAGAGTTTGAAGCTAAACATATTGATGTGCTCACTGGCATAGCACAACGAATTGCAGAACTTAAGGCGTTATTGGAAAGAACAGCAACTGGCGCTGCAGCAAGCAGTGCCCCAGTAAGCGCATAGCTAGAAACAACTGAGGACAAGTACCAAGTGTAGCTCTTATAATACCTGACACAGCATCTCGATCGTAGGTAAGCATGATAGTTGAGATAGATTACACTAAGTTTTCTATGTCGGAGTTGTATTTTTGTCAATTGGCACTCATGAAGGAGATCCAAGAACGAGATAGCTACACGCACATGCAGTTAGAGAATACCAAGAAGTAGAGTGAGAGCCTCAAAGCATAGTTGAAAGAAGCTGAACAAAAGAAGAGGGAAACATAAAACAAGTAGGATACACTAGCGCAAGTGTTGGATGAGGCGTGTCGAAGTCTCCCTGACTTCGACATGCAGGCTGAAGAAGAGCCAGAGCAAAGAATAATAAATCTAAAAGACTATGCACAACAATATAGAATCTAGATAGAGAAGATGAAAGCAGAACATGAGGCCCAGATTGCAGAGCTTCAGCTTCGCCTCATTCCTGAGAGTCCACCAAAGGTCAGGGAACAATGTCTCAGAGATATTCAGGCCTCAGCAACGAAGATCTCAGATCTTGTAAGTAGTGCATCAAAGATGCTGGACAAAAGTGTCGAGGCCTGGGAAAACTTGTAGGACAACCCAGAAGTAGAAAAGTTGCAAGAAACCATCAAGCAGTGACAGACATAGCTGGATGCAGTAAAAGCAGAAATTAAGACATTGCCTCCTATGTAGAGGATGCTTAAGGTGAAGCATAGTAATGAGCTCCAGCGAGAAATTGAGTCTTGCAGAAGAAAAGAAACATTGTTAGTGATCTCTATACAACCCCTCATTAATGAGGCCTTGGAGTTTAGCACTGCTGCGGAAAACCAGCTCAAATTCTTGAAGGAGTATGATGCGTTTGCATAGGAAAAGGCCAACGAAGCATCTGCAGCAACATTGTAGGAGATAGTGGAGAAAGAGCAAGAAGCCAAAGATATTATGCGCAGCCTCAACAAGTAGTTTACTATCTTCACCAACAAGATTCTTGCACCCAAAAAGCAGCAGAGTGTCCCAGGACGGGACACTGGTGAGTCTTAGGGGCCTGTTGGGGCTTGTACCTTGAAGATCCTTCCTTTTGGAAACTCTGTGGTTTTGGTGTGAAGCTTGTAAGCGAAGTTGCGGTCCAAAATAGTCTTGGGGGATTTGGGGTTGGGTCGAAGCCCCTCGTTTTGTAAATGTCGCATGGTTTGTGGGTACCCATTGTTTTTAAGCCCATGGTATTGTAATAGTGCACTTGTATAAATAGGCACTTATGTAAAGTAGTCAAGTGAAGCTTTGTGTTATGATGATGATGTGATGCGAAGAAGCTAAGGTCTATTTTTGGGTTTAAGGTTAAGTCCCAGCTGAGTGCATGGATGACCTCTGCACCTAAGTGTGCATTTTTGGGTTGTTGAGAAGATCTACAGCTGAGTGCGTAGATCAGAATTGTGTTGTTTTGTAAATTGTTGAATATAAACGCAGTTTTGGGGACGTAGCCCCTACACTAGAGGTGAACCACGTATATCTTGTGTTGTGGTGGTTCTTTTTATTTTGTTCTTGTTATTTTTTTATGGATTGAATAAGTAGATGAATGATAAAGTAAGATAAATTGCTAAGTATTAACTTCACTGTGAATTCCTAGTTGAGGGTTAAGCAAGAAACTGTCTTTTTATCTAAACTATGAAGCTATTTTAGTGAATGTTGAAGCTCTGTATTACATAATTATTATTTGTTAACGCTAAAGGTATAGTAATATCCCTCTTTCTCCTGCAGAAACCTGATTCTGCGGCACCCCATAGTTGTTTCAAGTGAGACTGCAACCTGTTCGTAGGTTGTTGCCGAAAGGGACAACATTGTGGGTCTGTTTGTTGGTGTGACGACAAAAGCATAAGAACCCGGGTCTGCCCCATCCACCCAATAGTTGATCAGATTGTACCCAATTGAATATTCATAATACCCAACAAATAGGCACTCTTGTCTTTGGTATTGCAAATCCTTCCTCTTTTTAGTTGGAATTCTAGCCCAAGCCTTTGAGCCAAAAATCCTGAAATGGGTCACATCTGGCTTGTGCCTAATCCAAGCTTCAAAAGGAGTCATACCATCAAGTTACTTATGAGGTACCCTATTTTGGATATATGATGCATAGTTTATAGCTTCGTCCCAAAACTTTGGTGGCATAGTTTTATCCTCCATCATGCAGGTTTCCATGTCCTTTAGTGATCTGGTATTTCTCTCAGCAACACCATTTTGATGTGATGTGTAAGGGATAGAATGTTGCATCTGAATACCTGCATCTTTTCAATACTGAATTAACTTAGAATTAACATACTCACCACCATTGTCAGATATGAGTCTCTTGATTTTCCTCCCAGACTGGTTTTCAACCAAGGCTCTAAAGACTTTGAAAAGGTCAAAAACATCAGACTTATGCTTTAGAAACTGAACCCAACAATACCTGGAAACATCATCTATGAAGTTCAATGCATATTTGGCTTGAATCTTGGACATATGAGGGAAAGGACCAGCAATGTCAATGTGGATCAACTCAAGAGGTGCAGAGGTTCTTTCATGACTAACGTTCTCATACATGTGCTATGTGTGTTTTCCTAGGATACAACCTTGACAGACTCCCTTATAAAAATGTATCTTTGGTAACCCTATGACCATATCATTTTCACTCAAATCAAAAATTTACTTGTAGTTAATATGGCCAAATTTTTCATTCCATATCTTGCTTGCTTCATTAGCATGAATCAAAAGAGTATAGGGGTTTGAGTAGGGTAGAAAATGGGAAAATTTGTATACCTTCAAAGTGTAATCAACAACACATTTTTCTATGACTTTACCATTCGAAATCTCAATGATTTCAACATCATCATGGAAAGAATATGAACTTCTTTTGAGACCCAGTATGAGTCATCTAAGACACTGACAAGAAATTAGAGGCAAGACCTAGAGCATACACCACATTATTGAAACTACCATGGTCAATATCAATCCTACCCTTCCCCAAACGTTTAGTGAGAGAGTCATCTCCCAAAACTATTGGTGGACCTTTTGACATTTCAAGAGAGGATAATGTCTCTTTTTTCAAAACCATATGTCTAGAAGCTCCATAATCTATGATGAAACTAGGTGACCTTGATGTGCTAGCAACCAAAGCACGTACTCTCTCTCTCTATCTTCTCAATTTGATCCTCCTTCCTTCTTCTTTGAGCAATCAGGAAGGGAGATGTTATTCTTATCCATGAGTTGGGTCAACATGTCAATTTTATTCTTTGTACAAGAGCTCTCAGGATGATAGCTCTTACTATAGTATGCACACTTGCTTATTTCTCCTTTATTCTTCTTCTTCTGGGAGTTATTATTGAAAAATTGGGGTTCCTCTTGAGACTTATACTTGTCTCTTTTTTGCTTAGGTTGATTTTTAGATTTTTTTCTTGCTTTTTGAATCCACCCTTGAATCTACAGCAACCAAAGCTTGGTATTTGGAATTTTTTATGGTGCCCATCATCACCAACTTATCTTGCTCTTGTGTGAGGGATTCCATGAACTGTGCAAGCTTACACATCTTCCAGGCTCGAGCTGCCAACTTGATGGCATGGAAGGTTGAAACAAACACTGAATAGTTAGGACCACACTTAGAGAGTATGTCCAAGACTAGTTTATCTTCCTTATTTTTGATCCCACACTATTTTAGTTGCAAAACAAGGGCCTTAAACTTGGAAAAGTAGAGTTGCAATGATTCAAAGCTACTGGGACTCAACGAGATCAGCTCATTCTCAATTTGATGTCCTCCTATATCATCTATATTTCCCAAAATATCTTCAATATTCTCCCACACTTCATTAGGTGATGTTAATCCATCAAGTTGGAAGAGGATGTCTCTTGATATGCTCAGACACAAAATACCATAGGCCCATCCCTCCTGTTGTTCCATTTAATTTACTCTGCAGCTGCATTGGGATTTACCTCAGTTTCCATAGTCACCCTGTAGAGACCTTTCTCTATCAACAATATCTTCATCTTGGCTTTCCACTCAAAGAAATTGAATAAAGTCAAGATGATCTTCTGATATTGGTCCATAGCTAAGTAGATGTTCCCTCTAGTCAGCAGAATGTGCTCCAAAGCAATGATGTCAAACCCGCAATAACAATTTGGAAGGAAAAAAATTGATCTACAAAGGCTCTGATACCATGTGGAAATTGCACCTGTTTGTGACAGAAATTGTTTACAGGCTATGAAAAAACAAGCCAACACAATCTAAAAAAACTCAATAGAGGAAACTAGGTTTTAGGGTTTCTGCTAGGTTTTTCTGGTTATACAGTTTGGAGACAAACAGGGAATACACTCATCAGGCAAAAAACAACTGAATCATAAGCAAACAAAGGAAAAGATGCATAATATATTAACCAAAATCTGATAGAACATGCTATTGAATTTCATTCATAAAAGATGAGCATTACCAGCATACAAACCTAGACCAGCAATGAATTTATCAGTTAAGCAACTAAACAAGTTAAAACATGAAGCCAACACACAAACTGAAGGGTGAAAAGGATCATATATTTCATAATTTTTCCATCAAATACATATAAGAGTTATGTACTTAGCTCATCAATAAGTCTAGCAGACCTCCTGAAGTCCTCCAAAAAATCCAACCCTTTGTTCTCTTTTTCCTCTTCCTAAATACTATTTCTCAAAAAATCAGTTAGGGTTGAAACCCTAACTGCTCTTCATTCAAGTCATCGATGGAATATTTGTCATGTTACAATTTACAAAATAAAATATTTCTTCTAAAAACGTAACAAAAGTCTAACTAACTAAACTATTCCTCAAAAAATATAACCAACAACTGACTAACTTAACAAACTCAAAGGTCTGTTGCAGCCTCAGCTAGTAAGGCTATTCCATCCAAAGCTTGGGATTTCTTCCTGGTTCTCTTATGTTAGCTAAGATCATCCCATCATTCACTTCCTGCATGTAGTCCATTTGATGTCTGTATTGCTTGATGGCTCTCTACAAGTTATCCCTTTCTGAATCAACAGGCTTCAATGTTGTAGTATCCTGCATATCACTGGGCATCCATGGTATATTAAGCTTCCTGAAAATGTCTACATCTTCTTCTAACAGATTTGTAGAAGTATCAGGAATACTAGGGTTTTCCTGAGTGTTTGTTTCCTTAGGTATAGTTTCATCTATTAATAGCTGGTCTTCATCATAAGAAATTTTAGTTTCTTTTTCCTGCTGTTGTTTCAACAGTTCATTTCTTAATTCAACAAATATTGCAGATAGCTTAGTTTCAGTGTGACTTGAATCTTCTACTGACTGTAATGGCCTTTTCTCTTTTGCAGGATGAAGAGCTGAACTTCTTACAACTGCTTCTTTCTTCCTTTTACTGTTTTCTTTTTGTTTTTTAATGTAGGATAAACTTTACCACATGGTCAAGTGATTTAGTTCAAAGAGTGCTCCACATTCTTCATTAAAATTGCTGGTGAAATGAGCTATCATCCTAAGTACTCATTTAGATACTAGTCCATCTCCAGAAAGTATAACAGCACCTGTGTATTGTAGTTCTATACAAAAGTAACCCTTAATTCCTTCTAATGCAACTTATGAGCAATCTTTGTGCAGAAAATATTTTGTACAAGTGATCTCAGATGCTAGCTCCTTAGATCAATTTGTGGTTTCTAAAATCAACTGGAGCTTGTTTATCTAGTAGATGAGAAGATATAAGAGTAGTCTTATGTTTGCTCAGTTTCTGCTTCCCCTTGCTCTTAGCACCATAATCAGTTAGCTTTAGCACAAAATAAGACTAGGCCTTCATATAATTCCATATGTTCAGCTCCTTCCTTGCATTGCTTATAGGTATCAAATCAATTTGTGAAATTTGGATACCACAAAATGCACAGCTCTTCACTCTGTCATCTTTTTAGGTTTTGAAAAGGTAATGGTTCAATATAATGCTACCTTTCAACCTCCCAGTCACCACATCATCTCAAAATATTTTAAACAAATATATCTTCAGCAGGAATCTTGTTTAAAGGCATACCTTAATGTTTCCCTTAACCAATTTTAACAAAATAGACTTTACTGAGAAATCCCCAATTTAGCAGCTACTAACAGGTTGTCGTGGAATACCTCATTTATGTCTTACTGTAGTTGCTTAAATTCACTGCTTGAGCTGTCTAATTGTCCAATTTAACTAAACAGGTGCCTTCAAATCTCCAATTTACTTCCAGCTGGCAGGACGAGAAAGCCCTAATTTTCTGTGCAACTATAAAAACCCCAACGCTGCTCTGTAATAGCAACCTCCGGGTTTTTTTTGGTATATTTCGTCGCTCCACTAAGTATTCAGCTTCGTATTGCATGTATGGAATAAATTCCCTCACATCAAACTCGATCTATGCCTCTATCTTTCATGATAAGCTACATTCTAGCTGATGATCACCACGATCTCTTCCACGACACGAACCCACCTATTTTCATGATGATTACTGGAGCAACAGGTATCAACACCCTTTAAACATGTGATTAGTCACTTAGAAACAGAACCCATGCAAAAATTTAGCTTAAAAAATGATGATTTTTATGCGCACGATATTCTTGTAGTGCCATTGTGTTGATTTTTCCTTGTTGCACTACAAGAATAATTTGAATTTGATTTCGGCACTATTTTAACCCTTTTTCCATTTTGAATGAAATTTAAGTGATAAACTATGCTCATGGTGCTATTTGAGAATCCATTATTCAACATAACGACATTTAGAACCCTTCAAAAACCTAAAGGAACAAAAATAAATAAATAAAAACCTAAAGGCAAAACTTGAAAATTTCACTAAAAATCTAAAATTTTCCACAGTAAGTAAAAGAAAAAACTCAAGAAAATAAGCAAACTGGAATAAAAATGACAATCAAACATAAAATTTGAAGAAACAAGTTCCTGACTTAACATCTGGCTCTAGCTGTGGGATGAAGTCCTCCCTGTGAGGCTTCAAGAACTTGTAGACCAGTGCATTCTGTCTGCTACCTACTTGTCTGCAAAATTCTCATTGGGTTGTGTAGTCTTTATTATACTTCACTCACACTGGTATGTACAATGAAAATTGAAAATCTCCTTATAGACTGTAAAAATGCTTGAGCAATCGTCCATTAACTGGACTAGACAACTCCTCACCTTCCAGAGACTGCAGCATAAAAGTATTATTCTCTAAAACCTTGAACACTAGGAAAGGCCCAAACCAGAGGTTATCAAATTTACCATGCTTACCTTTTTGCTCTTTCCTTGCATCCCACCTTAGAACCATATCACCAACTGAGAAAGTATTTTCTTTGATGTTCCTGTCAAATCTGCTTTTGATCTTCAATCTATACAACTGTGCCTTTTCATCCACCTTTTCCCTGCTCTGCTGCATTTCTATCATCTCATAAATCCTTCTCTGCATATCGTTTGGCTCCTCCTGAGAATTCTGAAGAAAGTTCATCACTGGGATTCCCAATTGAATGGGAAAAATTGCATCTATACCATAAACTAACTGGAATGGAGAAGTTCCAATTGCTTGTTTTATTGTTATCCTATAAGCCCACAATGCATATTTCAGCATGGAATCCCATGACCTCTTGTTATGCTTGAGCAGCTTCTTAATACTCTGAATGATGTTCTGATTAGAGGATTCAGCCAAACCATTGCAATGGAGATAGTAAGGAGTTGAGTGCTTCAGCAAAATTCTGTTCTTTTCACAAAATGCTTCCATTTCTTTAGACTTGAAGGCCTTAGCATTATCTGTCACTAATTTCTGAGGACAGCCAAACCTACTTAGGATATTTTCCTCAATGAACTCCATGATTACTTTGTCTGTGGCATTCCTAGTAGGGATGGATTCCACCCATTTGGTAAAGAAGTCTGTTGCAGTTAAAATCCAATGGTGCTTCCCTAAGGAAGCTGGGTTTATTTCTCCAATAAAATCTAGACCCCATTGCTGGAAAGGAGCATTAACTGCAGGCGGTTTCAGGGGAAAAGATAACAATTTCTGTTTGCCAGCAAACTTTTGAAAAGGGATACAGGCTCTTACCTACTGATAAACATCTACAAACAAGGAGGGCCAATAATATCCAGCTCTTAAAATTCTATATGTTTTTGTCTTCCAGTACTTGTGCCCTCCACAAGCACCCTCATGAGATTTAGAAATCACTCCTTCAATCTCAGATTTGTCCAAACATCTAAGTAGAATACCACCTGGGTCCTTCCAGAATAACTGCTCTTCCACTAAACAATACTTAGTAGCTTTCAGCTTTAAAGATCTAGCATCCTTCCTATCCAAATGCTCAAGACATTTCAAAAACAACAAAAAATGAACAATGTATGCATACCATGTTGATGATGAATAATAGTCCATGATCTTCTCTTTTTCCAGTATTTCTTGATCTTCTTCAAGAACTAATTCTTCAGCCATGACATGCAATCCCAGAGCCTGACAATTTGATTCAGACAGTAGCTTGGCTAAACCTTGTCCCTTGACAAGTTTGGTAGGTCTGATCTCTACATCATACTCCATGATCTTTGCAATCCACCTACCTCTTTTACCCTCACTATCAGGCTGTGTTAATACATCTTTTACAGCAGCATTAGGTACAAAAGAAATAACTTTAGAATGCAGCACATAGATTCTGAAAATTTTTAAATCCTTTACCAGAGCATATGCCTACTTTTCTAAAATACTGTACTTCAATTCAGAATCTCTGAGAGTTTTACTGAAGAATGCAATAGGCTGCTCCAGTCCTTCTTCATTCTTCTGTAATAAAACAATTGCTATTGTATCTTCTGATGCAAATGAGAATGTAAGAAATTATTTGTTAAAATATGTTCTTACTAACACAATAGCTTCGGTAAGAGCCACTTTGATTTTCTCAAATGCACTCTTTGCTTTAGTGGTCCACCTGAATTCTTGATCTTTTTTCGGCATGGCTATGATCTGTTTGATAGTTTCAGTAAAGTTGGGTATAAACCAACGCAGAAAATTGATTTTACCAATGAATGATTGGACATCCTTTTTACTCCTTGGTAAACTTATTTTTAGTATAGCCTTTACCCTTTCAGGATCAATTCTTATACCATCAGCAGACACTAAATGACCAAGCAATTTACCTTCCTGTACAGCAAAGTGTGATTTCTTTGGATTCAAGGACAAGCCAAATTTTCTACACTTCAGGAAAGTCTGCTTCAAATGCTTCAAATGTTCGTCATTTGACTATGAGAAAACAATAATATGATCCAAATAGATTACCACAAACTTATCTTTTTCTCTGACAAAAGCAATATCCATGGCCCTGTGGAAGGTGGCTCCAGCATTCATTAAGCCAATGGGCATCTTGCCGTACATAAAAGTTCCCCATGGAGTTGTAAAGGCTGTCTTCTCCTTATCATCAAGATGCATAGAGATCTGATTGTACCTTGAGAAACCATCAACCATTGAGATCCTTTGTGCCCCAACAACCTTTTGCAATATTTGTTCAATCTTAGGCAGAGGGTAGTTATCTTTTAATGAAGATCTATTGAAATTTCTGAAGTCAACACACAACCTGATTTCTCCATTCTTTTTTCTGATAGGAACCAGATTAGCCACCCATGAAGAATACCTAATAGGCACTATGATCTTTGCATCTAACAACTTCTTCACTTCTTTTTCAATAATAGGAAACAAAGCTGGATTAATCCTCCTTAGTTTCTGACGAAAAGGTTTGACATTTGGTTTTAAAGGTACCTTATGTTGTACGATTCCTGCATCACAAGTTCTTAGTTCCTCATAAGACCATGCAAAAGAATCTACATGCTCCTTTAACAGTTTGATATACCTGTTTCTTTGTTCAGTTGTAAGTGATTTAGAAATTTTGACCATTCTAGGATGTTCTGCAGAACCAATATTACACTCTACCACATTCTCTTTTGAAGACTGAACAACAGGCTTTGAATGTGTATCATCCTTTGTAAATATTCTTTCTAGAGGTACCAAACCTTTTGGGATGAAGTTACTTTTAAGTTCAATAATTTTATGACCTGCTATCTCATCTTCAACAATTTCATCCTACTGTTCATCCCCTTCATCTTCCTCTTGATCAATCAGGGAATTTGAAAACTCATGCGTAAGCTCAAGAAATCTCTTAATTTCAATGTCATATTCAAATACTTTCCATTGCTTTACATTATCAAGTACACATGGTCTGTACCTCACCTCTATGGGATACCTTAACTGAGTGGTCTTGGGGATTCTGAAGTGTGTGGAAGCCAAGGCCAATGAATTTGCAGTCTGATTATGGTCTCTTGGAATATGAGTGATATTAAATGCTACAAAATAATTTTCAAGCATATCCCATACCTCATTTCGATAGACTTTCAGCAAACCTTGCTTCACTTGATAGTTGCTCTTCACCTGCTGAACAACTAATTCAGAGTCACCAAATGCAGCAATCTACTGAATGCCCAAATCTTTAGCAGCTTTTAACCCTAACAGCAAAGCTTCATACTTAGCAGTGTTATTGGTAGTAACAAACTCAATTTTATACCTTAGCTTTACTGTTTCACCTCCAGGGGATATAAGAAGAACTCCTGCACCTGCACCTTCTTTACAAGAGGAACCATCAAAATATAATTGCCACAGTTCGTCCTCTTCTTCTCTACTGCATTTTACTGGCTGTTCTTTCTCAACTTGTAACAAACCGACAATATTGTCTTCCTGATTGAAATGTAACATGCAAGTACAAAGGTCTTTATCAACAACATATAGTGGATGATTAGTAGGGTTCTTGTCATCTGTCACAATGTAAGCAAATTGCAGCTCTCTGTACAGCCTTCTATTTTCTCCACCAAACACAGGAATGGTAGCATATGATAGATCCATTTGTAAGGTCCCACCAACCTTCTTTGCCCAAGACCTAGAAAGAAGTAACCCAAACTTTGGTGTAATATAAGCTACCACAACATCCATGATCACACTTTTCATAGGTAACTGAGCCAGGCTGACAACCATGTCCTTTATTACACCTAAACACTTCACTGCTTGGGAATCAAATGCATACAAATCATGGTAAGGTTTGGTAATACTCAGCCCTAAAGCCTCCATAACAGCCTTTGGCATCAAATTGTGTGAAGCTCCTAAATCTAACAAACAATTGTGTATCATCTGTTCATGGAATTTCAAGGTTATGTAGAATGGAGGTGAAGCACCTACTTCATTTTCAGTCTTTTCAGCCAGGGCTGATCCAATGAAAATCCTAGGGTTTTGTTCTTGCAAATTTACTGTGTCTGAAAGACGCTGATTACTTGCTGAATTCATCACTTTCAGGATTGCTTCTTTATATGAAGGTTTTTTTATTAATTCAGTTAAAGGTATAGGAATCTTTAACTTTCCTAATTCATTTTCCAAACTGAAATTCTGGACTGTTTTTTTTACTTCTTCAACCTCTGTAGTCTTCTTTAGTTTTTCTGGCACTTGTTTTTTCTCTATCACAGGATCTGATGATTGTTTAGTAGGGACAATTGCTTTCTTCTTTGGGGCTTGTACCACTTGTTTTGGAACTGATCTCAGATTTATAGTCTTCTTGAGTCCATTTTGATGGACAGCAACAACTACATCAGTCTTTTCCAAACCTAAATCATCCTCAGTTTCAAGCATGTCAGCATCATAATATTCTGCATTTAGAAATTCTTCCTTAGTGAAAAAACACCCAGACAATCCCTCTCCAAAATGATTCATATCTTGATCAGTCTCTTCAAATATCAGCTCATCATCAACTTCTTCCTCATCAGCCACATTGTTCTAAAGAGGTGGTGGTCTTAATTTTCTCTCCTTTCTCCCTGGATATCATTATTCCTTCATTCTCTAGGCATGAAACAGGGAGAAAATTGCCTTCTGAACTGATTCTGATTATTTGGATTTCGTTCACCTTCTGGAACAGGCTTACTGGAATTTTTCTCAAGCTCTAATTTGTTCAGTCTTGCAGTCAGAACCTTCACCAAATTAGCCATTTCATCAATTTTCGCTTCTGTAGTAAGTGAAGATGAACCTCCTGGAGCTGCTTCCTTCTTTCCTTTTCTTTCATATAGCTGCTGGGTTGTTTCCTTCTTTAGTCTATTTGAAGCCAATATGTTAGATTCTACCTCCAGTGCTACATCCTGCATGTTCAGTAAAGAGATAAGTCTCCTCTCTCTCATTAACAAAGAGAATTCATGATCAAAAGCATTTGCATATGTCAGTTTAGCTGATGTTTCAGTAGACTTTATTTCTGCAGGAATTCTACTATACATCTTATTAAACCTTTTTGAAAAATCTGCAATAGTTTCTTCCTTTTTCCTCCTAAGGGCACCAAACTCAGTTATGTAGTATGTATGGTCTTTGGTGTCACCTCATTGTCTCATGAAGAGATCACGAATTTCTTCAATGATAGTGATAGAATTAGCAGGCAACTCTCTAAACCATTTCCTTACATCACCATCAAGGCTCCGAACAAACATTCTCATCCATACATCCTTAGCCTCAATGTTTTGGTTATCAGCATAGCTAAGGAAAGCTTCCCAATCTTCTTCAACTGTGGTTTCCCCCTGTCCATTAAACCTAGGAATATATTTTTGATAGTCACCCCTAGGCAGTGCATTTAAAGGCTGAGGCAAGACCAATGGTGCATATCTAGCAGGAACCATCCGGTCCATCATATCTATGGGCTGATTTTGGGCTCCCATTTTTGGACTGACTAACTTTGATGATGAAGAAGTTTGACTGGAACCTGGTTGAAAAGGGTTTTTACCTAGTTTTAGCTGAAAAAGAGGCATCTTATAAGGAGAAGCAGTTTTGGCTTTCTTGAAGGATTGAGGATTAGTAAAAACTTGGAAACTACTATCAGGGATAATAGGCTTTAACCAAGGTGAGTTTTCTTCCTCTTTTTCTAACAAAGCTGAATGTGATAAACCACCCAACTGATCAGGGTCACACAGGGCTGGTAAATATTTAGACCTTCTAAATTTTCTTGTTGTTTTTAATATCTGTTTAGGTTCTAAAACACCTAACTGCAATGGTGAAGTAGGTCTGTTCCTGGTTCCCACTCCTCTACTAGCCACTGTGTCAAATTTGGTGAAAAATAGCCTTAAAGATGTGCTAGTTTAAGTTCACCTCTTAAAACCAGAAAAAATGATAAGTATCCCAGGGAAAAATATGTAATCAAATTCATTCCCTGGAAATGACACCAAAGATGTTTGTGCCAGAAATTGTTTCCAGGATATGAAGAAACAAGCCAACACAATCTCAAAAAAATCAATAGAGGAAACTAGGTTTTAGGGTTTCTGGTAGGTTTTTCTGGTTATACAGTTTGGAGACAAACAGGGAATACACTCATGAGCCAAATAGCAACTGAATCATAAGCAAAGAAAGGAAAAGATGCATAATATATTCACCAAAACCCAACAGAACATGCTATTGAAGTTCATTCATAAAAGATAAGCATTACCAACATACAAACATAGACCAGCAATGAATTTATCAGTTAAGCAACTAAACAAGTTAAAACATGAAGCCAACACACCAACTGAAGGGTGAAAAGGATCATATATTTCATAATTTTGCCATCAAATACATATAATAGTTATTTACTTAGCTCCTCAATAAGTCTAGCAGACATCCTGAAGTCCTCCAAAAAATCCAACCCTTTGTTCTCTTTTTCCTCTTCCTAAATACTATTTCTCAAAAAATCAGTTAGGGTTAAAACCCTAACTGCTCTTCAGTCAATTCATTGATTGAATATTTGTCATATTACAATTTACAAAATAAAATATTGCTTCTAAAATCTTAACAAAAGTCTAACTAACTAAACTATTCCTCAAAAAATATAACCAACAACTGACTAACTTAACAAACTCAAAGGTCTATTGCAGCCTCAGTTAGTAAGGCTATTCCATCCAAAGCTTGGGCTTTCTTCGTGGCTCTCTTTTGTTTGCTAAGGTCACCCATCATTCACTTCCTACATGTAGTCCATTTGATGTCTGTATTGCTTGATGGCTCTCTGCAGGTCCCTTTCTGAATCAACAGGCTTCCATGTTGTAGTATCCTGCATATCACTGGGCATCCATGGTATATTAAGCTTCTTGAAAATGTCTACATCTTCTTCTAACATATTTGTAGAAATATCAGGAATACTAGGGTTTTCCTGAGTGTCTGTTTCCTTAGGTATAGTTTCATCTATTAACAGCTGGTCTTCATTATAAGAAATTTCAGTTTCTTTTTCCTGTTGTTGTTTCAACAGTTCATTTCTTAATTCAACAAATATTGCAGATAGCTTAGTCTCAGTGTGAATTGAATATTATACTGATTGTAATGGACTTTTCTCTTTTGTAGGATGAAGATCTGAACTTCATTTTAGAATAATCAACCCATAGTTTACCCACTTAGACATTAATTCATTTATTTTTGTCTTATTTGCCTAGTTCATGTGTCCCACCTTGTGCAAGTTGCTAATTGCCTATCCATAGAGGTCAAACTTGCCATATTTGACACATGTAGTGCTTTATAAAGCCTTAGGAATCAAATATGCTTTATTCCTGGGCTCCTAGGCGCCTATCTGCTTTTTCTGCTTTACTGCCTGCTTTTTCAGTGTTTTAAGGAACATAGGAAAGCTAGACTAGGTGAGGTGAACTTGTTTTTTGTCCTCTTCATCCTCCACTCTTTTCTCCATGAAAAATCATGTATGAGCTGCCATTCCACCACTCTTTAGCTTGCCCATGTGCCCTTTCCAATTCATGAGCTCCATCACAGATTTGGGATCAGCTTTTTACACTTATGGGGGATTTGCTTAATTATAGTAAGCCTGCTTTATGCTAGATTTGGATGCTTCCTCATGCATTTGATTTATTCATGTATTATATTTATTCAACAGCCTATTTTATTACAGGGTTGGCTATTTTACACTCAGTTAATATAATTTTGTGTTACAGCTCCATATTCAGTCTCCATTGTTAGCAATTTTGCATGATCAATTGATAATTGTTGTGGGTAGAATTAATCTACTGCTGGCCTGAATTTCTACATGGTATCAGAGCCATTGTAGGTTGTTACTCTCCTTCAAAAATTGTTTTGCAGGTTCGACATCAACACTGGGAGCCTTCTACTAACAGCCGGGACAAATTTTCTAAAGCTATGGATTCACAGAAAACTATCTTGACTCCCTTCAACTATTTTGAATGGAAAGCAAAGATGGATATCTTGTTGAGAGTGAAAGGCCTCTACAGGGTGACTATGGCTACAGAAGCAGAGCCCAATGCTACTGTAGAGAAGATCAAATGGAACAATAGGAGAGATGAGGCCTATGGCCTCCTATGTCTCAGTATTTCTCGAGACCTCCTTTTCCATCTCGATGGATTAACATCACCGGATCAAGTATGGGAGAAGCTTTCTGATATTTTTGGAAAGATAGATGAGATGAGGGGACATCAGATCGAGAATGAGCTGATTTCTTTGAGTCCCAGTAGCTTTGAATCCCTGCAGCTATATTTCTCCAAGTTCAAAGCACTAGTTTTGCAGCTGAAGCAGTGTGGTATCGAAAAGAAATATGATCAGCTTGTATTGGCCATCCTCTCGAAGCTAGGACCTGACTACTCAGTCTTTGTTTCGACCTTCTATGCCACAAAACTCACAGCTTGAACCTGGAAGATGCCTAGCCTTGCAGATTTCATGGAATCTCTCACACAAGAACAGGACAAGCTGGTGATGATGGGCACCATCAAACCATCCAAATATTAGGCTTTGATTGCTGGAGATTTGAAGGTGGATTCAAAAAGAAAAAAGAAAGCTAAAAATCCACTTGAGCAAAAGAGAGACAAGAAACAATCTCTGGAGGATCAACAAGGTCCCAAGAAAAATACCCAGAAGAAGAAAAACAAAGGTGAAATGAATAAGTGCACATACTGTAATAAGGGCAATCACATTGAAAGATCTTGTATGAAAAAGCAGATTGATATGCTGACCCAACTCCTGGAGAAGAATGGCATCTCCCTTCCAAAAAGCTCAAAGAAGAGAGAAGGAGGATCAAGGTCAGATGACAGAGAGAGAGCTCATGCATTGGTTGCTGGAACATCAAGCTCACCCAGTTTTATCATTGATTTTGGATCTTCAAGACACATGGTTTCGACTAAGGAGGCCTTCTCCTCACTGGACAAGTCGAAAGGACCATCTATTGTACTCGGAGATGACTCTCTCACTGAAAGTATGGGAAAAGGAAGGATAGATCTTGATCATGGTTAGTTCAACAATGTGCTGTATGTACCTGGTCTCGCCTCCAACCTCCTATCAGTGTACCAGATGACCCACACTGGGTCTCCTAAGAAAGTCATATTCTCCCCTGATGAAGTTAAGATCATAGAGATCTCAAGTGGTAGATTCATTGCAAAAGGAGTTGCAAATCATGCTCAAAAGGTATACATGTTCTCACACTTCCTACCTTACTCAAACCCCTCTACTCTTCTTATCCATGCTAATGAAGCTAGCAAGCTATGGCATGAAAGATTTGGCCATCTAAATTACAAGTATCTGTCCAATCTTATTGAGAAGGAAACGGTCATAGGGCTGCCCAAGATAAAAGTTTCCAAAGGAGTCTGCCAAGGTTGTATCCTAGGAAAACACCCAGAGCACAAATTTGAGAAAGCTAGTCATGAGAGAACCTCTGCACCCCTCGAGCTGATTCATAGTGATGTTGCTGGCCCATTCCCTCATATGTCCATGAGTCAGGCCAAATATGCATTGACCTTTATTGATGACTTTTCTAGGTATTGTTGGGTTCACTTCCTGAAACACAAGTCTGAAGTTTTTGGCCTATTCAAAGTCTTTAAGGCTTTGGTTGAAAACCAGTCTGGAAGGAAACTCAAAGCCCTCAGATCTGATAATGGTGGTGATTATGTCAAGTCTAATTTTATTAACTATTGTGCAGATGCAGGTATTCAGATGCAGCATTCTATCCCCTACACACCACAACAGAATGGTGTTGCAGAGAGGAAGAACACATCACTGAAGGAGATGGCAACATGCATGATGGAGGCCAAAACTTTGCCACCAAAGTACTGGGCCAAAGATATCAACTGTGCAACCTATATCCAAAATAGGGTGCCTCACAAACAGCTTGATGGTATCACTCCATTCGAAGCATGGAGTGGTCACAAGCCAGATGTGACCCATTTCAGGATTTTTGGCTCGAAGGCTTGGGCTAGAATCCCAACAGAGAAGAGGAAGGATTTGCATCCCCAAAGCCAAGAGTTTATTTTTGTGGGATACTCTAAATATTCAAAAAGGTACAATTTGATAAACTTGAGCACAAACAAAGCCTTCATTGAGATATGTGTTCATTTTGAAGAAGAACCCCTTGCAGCAGTGGAAGTTGGTGAAGCCTCTTCACCACCTCAACCTCAAGAAGTAACTAAAGAGTTTGTTGAACATGCTGATTCTGAATTTTCTGATGGATATGAGTTTATTGCAGACCCAAACAGCCCCACAAGGCCTAAATGGGCATCCAAGACACTACATGCAGCAGGATAGTTAGCTGGGGATCCCAATGACCCAAGGAGGACTAGATCTCAATTTGAGAGTGGTCTGTGCATGAAGGATCCTATGTTTGCTGAAAAATGATATTTGATGGTGGAATATGATCCTCAAACATATGAAGAAGCAATAGGAGATCCAAGATGGCAAACAGCCATGAAGGAGGAATTCAACTCACTCCAGAAGAGCAACACATGGGAGCTAGTGGATATTCCTCCAGGAAGAAAGTTAGTCCAGTGTAAGTGGGTCTATAAGACCAAATTTACTGCTGATGGTTCACCACTGAAGTACAAGGATATATTGGTAGCCAGAGGCTACTCACAATTTCATGGCATCAATTACAATGAGATCTTTTCCCCAGTGGCAAAGATGGATTCCATCAGGCTAGCTCTAGCCATTGCAGCCTCAAGGCAATGGGAGGTACATCATATGGATGTAAAGTGTGCCTTCCTGAATGGAGATCTAATTGAGGAGATATATATGCAGCAGCCTCAAGTTTTTTCTACTAACCCTTCTCTTGTGTGTAGGTTGAGAAATTCATTGTATGGGCTAAAGCAAGCCCCCAGGGCTTGGTATGCCAAGATAGATAGCTTCTTGCTATCTCTGAATTTTGTTCGGTGCATATCAGATCCGAATGTCTATTTGAAGTTATTTAATGGTTCATTAATGATAATTTTGTTATATGTTGATGACCTCCTCATTACAGGAATCTCACAGGATGAGATTGCTTCCTTAAGAGGAGCTATGAACCAAGCCTTCTCCATGACAGATTTGGAGCTCTTAAGTCAATTTTTGGGGCTTGAGATCTCTCAATCCAAAGCTGGAATGAAGGTGCACCAGTCAAAGTATGCCTTGTATTTTCTGATCAAATTCAGAATGCAATATTTCAAAGCAAGCAAAACTCCTTTCCTTTCAGGAGTGAAGCTGGAAGAAGATGATTCTCCACCGATGGTAAAAAATACACTGTATAGGCAATTGATTGAATGTTTATTGTATCTGACATATACTAGACATGATCTTTGTTATGCAGTAAGTGTGGCTTCTAGATTCATGGATCAGCCTCATGAGATCCATTGGAAAGCAGCCAAAAGGATCCTTCACTTTGTTCAAGGAACAAGAACACATGGGATCTTCTATAAAGCAAAATCTGATCTTGATTTGATTGGATTTACTGACAGTGATTGGGTAGGTCATAGCATAGACAGAAATTCCACTTCAGGATATGTGTTCATGCTTGCAGAAGGGCCAATCAGCTGGTCAAGCAAGAAACAGAGTGCCATTGCACTCTCATCTACAGAAGCTGAGTACAGAGGAGTTGTTAATGCAACAACTCAGTGTTTATGGTTGCAGGGTTTACTTGGAGAGTGTGGTTTCGAACCTGAGTACTCAACTACCATCTATTGTGATAACCAAAGTACCATTCAAATCTGCAAAGATCCAGTTCAGAAGCAGAGAACCAGACACATTAAGATTCACGTGCACTACATCAGAGAGCTTGTGCATGATGGCACCATTCACCTACTCTTATGTTCATCTTCAGAACAAGTAGCTGATATCTTCACCAAAGCATTTTGTGAGAAGACCTTCAGCAATCTCAAATCACTACTGGGGATTTTTGATCATGCTGTAAAAGCATGAGTGGAGACAAGATTCTACAATTTTGTTTTACAGTCCATGTTTAAGGGAGTATTTTCCCAAGTTGGTTTTGCCTCTTTCCTTGGTTGTATGGACTTGCAGTATGTAAAAGGGTGACTAAGCCTTGTTGCTAGGCCCTATATTTTTGATATATTACTCATAAAGTCAGGCTTAAGGGGGGTTGTTAGAATAATCAACCCATAGTTTACCCACTTAGACATTAATTCATTTATTTTTGTCTTATTTGCCTAGTTCATGTGTCCCACCTTGTGCAAGTTGCTAATTGCCTATCCATAGAGGTCAAAATTGCCATATTTGACACATGTAGCACTTGGGAAAGCCTTAGGAATCAAATCTGGTTTATTCCTGGCCTCCTAGGCACCTATCTGGTTTTTCTGCTTTACTGCTTGCTTTTTCAATGTTTTAAGGCACATAGGAAAGCTAGACTAGGTGAGGTGAACTAGTTTTTTGTCCTCTTCATCCTCCACTCTTTTCTCCATGCAAAAGCATGTATGAGCTTCCATTCCACCACTCTTTATCTTTCCCATGCGCCCTTGCCAATTCTTGAGCTCCATGACAGATTTGGGATCAGCTTTTTACACCTATGGGGGATTTGCTTAATTATAGTAAGCCTGCTTTATGCTAGATTTGGATGCTTCCTCATGCATTCAATTTATTCATGTATTCTATTTATTCATCAGCCTATGTTATTATAGGGTTGGATATTGTACACTTAGTTAATATAATTTTGTGTTACAGCTCCATATTCAGTCTCCATTGTTAGTAGTTTTGCATGATCAATTCATAATTGTTGTGGGTAAAATTAATCTACTGATGGCCTAAATTTCTACACTTCTTACAACTGCTTCTTTCTTCCTTTTACTATTTTATTTTTGTTTTTTAATGTAGGATAAACTTTACCACAAGCTCAAGTGATTTAAGTCACAGAGTGCTCCACATTCTTCATTAAAATTGCTGGTGAAATGAGCTATCACCCCAGCTGCTCATTTAGATACTAGTCCATCTCCAGAAAGTATAACAACACCTGTGTATTGTAGTTTTGTACAAAAGTAACCCTTAATTCCTCTAATGCAACTTATGAGCAATCTTTGTGTAGAAAATATTTTGTACAAGTGATCTCAGATGCTAGCTCCTTAGATCAATTTGTGGTTTCTAAAATCAACTGGAGCTTGTTTATTTGGTAGATGTGAAGATATAATAGTAGTATTATGTTTGCTTAGTTTCTGCTTCGCCTTGCTTTTAGCACCACAATCAGTTAGCTTTAGCACCAAATAAGACTAGGTCTTCATATAATTTCATATGTTCAGCTTTTTCGTTGCATCGCTTACAGCTAGCAAATCAATTTGTGAAATTTGGATACCACAGAATGCACATCTCTTCACTCTGTCATCTTTTTAGGTTTTGAAATGGTAATGATTCAATGTAATGCTACCTTTCAAACTCCCACTCGCCACAACATCTCAAAATCTTTTAAACAAATATCTCTTCGGCAGGAATCTTGTTTAAAGGCATACCTTAATGTTTCCCTTAACCAATTTTAACAAAATAGAATTTACTGAGAAAGCCCCAATTTAGCAGATACTAATAGGTTGTCACAAAATACCTCATCTATGTCTTACTGTAGTCGCTTAAAATCACTGCTTGAGCTGTCTAATTGTCCAATTTAACTGAACAGGTGCCTTTGAATCTCCAATTTACTTCCAGCTGGCAAGACGAGAAATCCCTAATTTTCTGTGTAACTGTAAAAACCCCAACTCTACTCTGTAACAACAACATCATGTTTTTTTTTGGTAGATGTCATTGCTCCACTAAGTCTTCAGCTTCGTATTGCATGTATGGAATAACTTCCCTCACATCAAACTTGGTCTATGCCTCTATCTGTCATGATACGCTGCATTCTAGCTGATGATCACCACGATCTCTTCCATGACACGAACCCACCTGTTTTCATGATGATTACTGGAGCAACATGTATCAACACCCTTTAAACATGCGATTAGTCACTTAGAAATAGAACCCATGAAAAAATTTAGCTTAAAAAATGATGATTTCTATGTGCACGATATTCTTGTAGCGCCACTGTATTGATTTTTCCTCGTTGCGCTAGAAGAATAATTTGAATTTGATTTTGGCGCTATTTTAACCTTTTTTTCCATTTTGAATGAAATTTAAGGGATAAACTATGCTCATGGTGCTATTTGAGAATCCATTATTCAACATAATGACCTTTAGAACCCTTCAAAAACCTAAAGGAACGAAAATAAATAAATAAAACCTGAAGGCAAAACTTGAAAATTTCACTAAAAATCTAAAATTTTCCACAATAAGTAAAAGAACAAACTCAAGAAAATAAGCAAACTGGAATAAAAATGACAACCAAACATAAAATTTGAAGAAACAAGTTCCTAACTTAACAAAACCCAAGAGATAGAACAATTACACTCACAAATTTGCTAATCAAACATGCAAAATTAACACCAAAGGAGACTAAAACTGGAGCATAACACTAATATGTATTGAGTAAGTGTACAATAGCCAACCTTATGAAGTAATAGGCTTCTGTAATTACATGAGAGGTTTGAAAGCATAAGGATTCCATTCGAAATAGTAAAAAAGAAGGCTTACCAAATCTAGTCAAATCCCCCATATTTGGATAAAGAAGTTTCCAAATCTATGAAGATGATCACGAATTTGCTAAGTCAAGTGGGAAAGATAAGGAGGGATGGAAAGACAACTCATACATGATTTTATTTGTAGAAAAAAAGGGAGGATGATGTGTGAAAAAACAAGGAAACTACACCTAGACTAGCTTTTCCTTTTTCCTTAAAACAACTATAAAGCAAGGCAACTTTTTAGAAAAAGTAGATATGCACTTTAGAGAATATGGAATAAAGTAGACATGCTAATATTGGTTTCTAGGATGTTTCCCAAGTTCTCCATGACTCATTTTTAGTAAGTGTTGACTTCTAGGACATGTAGAAGGCAACTAGCATAAAATGGAATATAGGTATTAAGACAAAAATAATTAAATTAGTGTCTAATGTAGGTAACTTTGGGTTGATTATTCTAACACATGTGAAACTCTTTGAATTAATTTACTTTGTCTGGAGGAATTTTCCTCTTTGGAAGAATAATAATATGCTCAACTAAATCAGGAACATAGACAGTCACAAGGTGAAGACTCGACCCATGTATAGAAACTGAGATGAACTGATGATAGAGAACAAGTTCTTGAGAATTCAAACCATGTGAGGAAAAACTAAGAAACTAATATATTACATCCCTGAAAATCAAACCATGTTAGGTAAAATCAGTTCCAAGTGTGAGGAGCATGTGTCCAAGTGAATGCAAAATGTCTCCATCTTTATTAGTCCTGTGAGGAGATGATCGTGTGATCAAATAGGAAGGTAGAGAAGCCTTGTGACTATTGATAGAGAATTATTGAGCTCCATAATCTGATATAGTTTCAAAAATAATCAATTATTCACAAAATATAATATCAACAAACTCATGAGAGAAAACTAACATCAAATCCCCGGCAACAATTTTGAAAGAGACTTGCGGTACTTGATTTTTTACACCAAAATCGATGAGAATGGATACAAGTAGTACTGTAAGATATTGAAACTTAAAAAATGAACCAAATAAGGTAATATCAGATCCAAATAATTACATATAATATTCAAAAGTGTGGAAAAAATCAAAGTGCTCCAACAAGATGGTAGATGCACAATTTTATCCTTCTTCAAAACTCTGAGTATTGGTGCATTCAATGATGTAGGAGTTTCCTTGAATATAAATATCAATGAGATTAATGGATCAATCCTAAAATATGATATTATTTACAAAATACCCAAATTATTAATTTTCTGCACACCAGCAACATCTCTAGAGATAGAGTAATCAAATCCCTCTTCATTTTCTGAAGCGATAACTGGTAAACTATGCACATAATTTAAAATAGAAGAATCACTAGAGAATGTTTGCATAGAATGGAAGGAGATTTTTTATTCAAGAAAAAGAGATTTGAATTTCTTATTCTGGTTCAGCTATATGAGAAGATGAGATATCCGATATCTCATAAAATTATGGAGTGGAAAGAGAAGGAGTCACTCCAAGGAGGCTTTCTTGAATTCGAATTGACTTTGTTGAATATTATGCTTATTGTTCATATTGAAAAACTTGATTTGCTGCAAGAGAGGGAATGTAGAGTAAATTCTTCAACTCATCATGTTTTATTTTAATGAAACATTTCTGAGTAGTTGGGATTTGGAATTCATCTCCCATATGAGTTCTAGGTCCTACTCATAGAGTGATAGTAGTGAAGGATTCCTTGGAGGAAACATTGTGGTTGGATGCTCTAAAACCTATCAAGTAAGCCTTCAATAGTGTGAGGCATGATTTCATAGCAAGGAACCTCTCATATTCTTCAGTCTTCTCTCCAACATCAGACATCTGTGCACCTTGTGGAAGGGAAAAATTGTTATGTTCAAGGAGTGTTTCAACTGGTCGATGGTTTTCTTCATATAATTGATTTTTGTATGAAAACCTCTCATACACTATGGACACCTAGTCTTCTCTTTCCTATAACCCGAGGCTCCAGCAGAAGATCTATGATTCTCCTTTGTCCTAAAATCGGTGGATTTGGGATCCTTTCCCTTGTGATTCCCTCTTACTTGCCCATTTTTTGAGTCTGTCACTAAGAGGGCTTGGTTTTTGGAGGTATGAATCAATACCATTTGAACCAATTTATCTTTCTCTTGTATTAAGTACTCAACAAAAGAATCTAGAGAAGGCATCTTTCAATTGGGGATGAAAGCTGTTCTGAAATGGAATGTAGAGACAATGACATAGTACTTTGAGCCAATCTTTATCAACACTGATAGAACCAATTCTCATCTTTCCTCTCCAAACTGCATTGTTTACATTGCAATTCTAGTGACTTGAATTTTGTGAAAAGCTGCTGAATAGTTTTGAAATTGTTGGGTTGCAATGCAATGAGATCATTCTCCAATATGTGCCCTCAAAGCTCATCCTATTTTCCAAACATATATTAAAGATTCTCCAAATATTATTTTGGAGTCCTTAGTCCCTTAAGGTGGAATAAAATATCTCGAGAGATATGAGTGCATAGGATGCTAAAGGCTTCATCCAACCAATTCATAAACTTGTTCTTCTCAACAAGGTGATGGGGCTCTGTCTTTCTAACCATAGTAATCCTAAATAGGCCCTTTTTTCACAAGGATATCTGCATATATTACCTTCAATAAACATAATTTAAGGGTGTAAGGATTTGAGGTGCAAGATATGAAGAATCCAGTAATCTGTATGTCAATCAGTCAATTCCTCAACAAGTACTTAGGTACCTGCAAGTAACACTACAAAAACTAAAACCACAATCATGTAAGTTTCAATCCTTCCAAATTGACATGTACGCTTTCTCAGGGTCTGTCACACATGTAGAGATTTCTCTGAATGAATCTGTAGCTAGCAAAGTGATTTTTACAGGATTTATGTGGAAACCCAGTTGCTTCTGGTACACAATGGAGACTGAACAAACTTATTGCTAGCCTGAAAAATGATCTAATACAATGTTAAATTATTGAACCATGAATCTATATATAGATGAATGCAAATAATAAGAGAGAATTTTGCAGTGGAATTATAAATAAAATGAACACTGAACAAAACAAAATTGGGTAAAATCTAATTAGTATTTCCCACTTAATTACATCATAATATTTATATTCAATCTAGCAGTATACAATGGTGTTACATAAAGGATAATTTGAATCATGTAGATAAGATTCAAATCTACCAGCTCAACATGACTAACTGGATAACTAGAAGTGTCTAAATCACTATCGAAGCTCACTAGTCTAGTTCCGCATGTCTAATTCAATCTATCAATCATTTAAACTAGGTAAATTGATGATGTAGGTGAGAATGGATGCCTACTCCCATGCATCCATGCAAAACTAGTGCTAAATCCACTGAAGGAAATCTAAGTAATTCTAATTGAAGCTTGACTTACCATAACTACTTACGTACCACAACCAACTGAAGAAGGTTGCTAGTGGGACTTAGAGTGGCTCCTCAGATGTAGGTATTGGTCTTAGAGGCCCTTAAATTGATGGATGAACATGTAGTAAGTCCCAGTTAACCTCTATATGTGTTCCCCAAACTCTAGTGGTTGGTACTTGTGGACCCAAATGCACTAGTGGACCTAGTGACACTGGTGAACCCAAATGTCACTGGTGGATGCAATGACTCCAGTGTGGTGGACCCAATGATATTGGTGGCCCAAATGTCACTGGAAGACCAAATGTCACTAACATATATAAATGAATCCTAATTTATGAATTATTATCTAATACACCATAAATGTACAAGGGAGGATTATATAATCCTAACAAATTCCTACATACAAATATGATATACAACTCTTTCAAAGTGGAAGCCAAATACATGAAAACTAGTCATTCAAGAGCATCGGAATGCAAGCCTTTTACACTAGAGTTTATTCAATTTTGAGATACAAAAAATATGGTATGAATGTACATATTCATACATAATTTATGTCTTCCACATCATCATTAAACTCAGATAAAATTCCTCACGAAAAATATGATATACAACTCCTTCAAAATGGAAGCAAAATAAATGAAAACAAGTCATTCAAGAGCATGGGAATGCAAGCCTTTCACACTAGAGTTTCTTGCATTTAGAGATAAATAGAATATGTTAAATAAATATAATATTAATACACAATTTATGTATTCCCAATCATCATCAAACCCAGATAAAATTCCTCAGACAAATCTGATATAAAAATATTTCAAAATGAAATCCAAATACATGAAAACTAGTCATTTAAGAGCATGGGAATGCACGCATTTCAAACATGGAGTTATTATAATCAGAATTAAATATAATATGGAAATAAGAGTACAAATACATAAATCATAAAACTAATATTGGGAGTCAAATCTAATCAGTAAAGTGCAAGAACCACTCAAACAACTACGCCATCAACAAGATAGTGTGGGGAAATTGAGAAGAAGGAATGAGAGGATATGGAGATAGATGATAATTCAAAATGTATGTCCCTGAAGCCTAAAAATAAAACAACTTAATTTATATCCAATTATTTTTATGAATTTCCTCTCCATCAACCAACTTTGAAAGTAATCCAACTCCCTCGAAATTGGTTCACAAGCACGAAGAGTGAACACTCACCGTGCAATGGACAAGGAAAAGATGTCCAGATTTCCAAAGGCCAATTAAAAAATGATAAAAAAATCCATTATAATTCATCATGAAATTATTTTATTAACTTTATGAGGCCTCCTAATGTCAAATTTCCCTCCATAAGATTCCTCTAACTCATCTTAGTGGTTTAGTAACTCTTATGACACTTGTCTTCCTCTTCATGCTCCATTTCTTTCCCCAATTTGGATGGATTCCTCTAACTCCCAAATGTTCCCTGTTGGGTGACTTTTTTATCCCTTTCTTGTTATATTTGTCATAGGTCTGCAATCAGGTATGAATTTGTCATACTTGTTAGAGAATCTTTCATCATTGGTTGTCATAGAGTGCATGGAATCTCATTCCAGGTGGCACATAATATATTCTTAGTCTCTTCCTCTTCCATGGGATTCAACCTCATGTATTAATTCAAATTACTTGGCCCATGATATGATATGTAACACCACATAACCCTCCAATAAAATTACATTCCCATGGATTCAAATTTGTATGAAGATCATGACAAGTGTGTGGGGAATCTAGTCACAAAAAGGCTCCACAAGCTTCCAAGTGTATTCATGAACCAATGACACCTTATTATTAGAATTTATTATATATGTAACCCATTTAAATGTCAATATAGTAACCTAAATTACTTTTGGGTCCCATATCCCCTTTATTACAAAATTTATGTCTCCATCACAACCTATGGAACTAGTAGGTTGGTGAAACATGATTTACAAGTAGTATTATTTGAATGGGGACATGACAGGAGGTGTGCCCCTAGTCACCAATTGGGAGATGTGCCACTATTGTCACCAATATAGTTGAGGAATAAGATAGAGTTCAAGGAGGATTGAATTCATCCTCTTTCATTTTTTTTATTGCTATTTTTTCAAATGTATTATAGGTATGATATCAATATTGGGTCGAATTACTCTTGATATTCCAAGAATTGTGAAGAATAAATCACTCCTAGAGGATCCCTGTTGTATCTTATCTTCTCTTAATTCTTCTGATGTACCATGGATCTAATCATGTAAAATTTTCTTGTGGTTTTCATAATTTTTTTTTTTTTATAGAAATGGTTATGGGAATTTTGTATTACTCCTTCTGGTGAACCAGAACCCAAGGTTACAGAAATATGGAAGGATGATGACCTCTAACAGTTCTGTCAGCCTTCTTAAGAATTTATTTGGGAGAAATATCCCCTTTACTTCAACAACTATTCTTCGAGAAATTCAAACAATGCTTACCAGGATAGACTCTCACAAATTGTGAACATAGAAATATGCAGAAAAACATCAGAGATTTTGTAAAATGAACGAATCCATCTATTTTTGGGAACCCTCGGCAATGTTGGAGGCTACTTTGAGATCCCTTCATTCTTTGCTGGACCTTCACCCTCTGGTACGAGGAGGAGAGGGGGTTGTAGTGGAAGTTCTCACTAACCCGGAATCACTAGAAGACCGCAAAGAGGAGCAAGCCCTCCTTACTACGAAAGACTCTGAGGGAGAGGTTGCCACTTTGGAAATTCCATCAGTTGCCCTATCTGGAGGAGGGCCTCCCATCTGTTCAACTGCCTTAGGCGTTAGGTCATCCAAGGGACCAAGGGGGGCATGCACCTCTCCAACCTCTTCTGCTATTGGTGCTTCAGGATCTCAGCCTGGACCTGGCTCTAGCGTCTCTTCAACTGCTACTACTGCTTCCGGTTCTTGATCATCGAGTTCTTGTAGGGCTTCAAATATGTTTTTATTAGCTGGGGGAGATTCTTCTACGGTGGGAACCTCTGATTTGGATTCCTTTCTCTGGGGAGCCCTTCGTCGATTTGAAACTGGCTGAAAGTCTGCCCCTTTGGCCGGGGGAGGAGCCACCGTATCCAGGGATTTGGGGTATCTTTTCACAAAATGACCGTAAACATGGCAGCAGAGGCATTTGAAGAGAATATGCTCATAGTCCAGCTCTTGGATGTGACTCCAACGGCCCAAGGTGAGCTGAAGGGCCTCCGAGAGCCCTTTATTGATATTGACCTCTACACAAATGCATGCACAGGTGTACTGTTCCCCTTTAGGCTCTGCGCTATCCAGGAAACGACTGAGCTTGTTTCCTATGTCAGCTAGGGAGCTTTTCCCCCAGATATGAAGGGGAATATGGGAGAGCCGGACCCAAACCGGGGCAGCGGTAATCTCTACTTCAGGATTGAAGTCTAGAGACAAAGGAGCTAAGAATATCCCCCTCGATCCCATGAAGTATGGTCCAGATCTGAATATTAGATCCCGCTCTTCTTTGTTCTCAAAGATAAACACAAAATACCCTCTTCCTGTAGCACATAAATAGATATGGGAGGGCACTAGGGAGCTCCAATGTTCTACTATCCATTGTTCCACTGCTTTGGGACTAGGCCACAGACCAGTGAACTTTCCTATGAGGGATTTATCTGAGAGCATAAGGGCCATACGGCACGGATCATAAGGGGAGAGCTCCAGAGAAGGGATCTCTTCCATCCTTTTAACAAACTTGGCAGGAGGGGAGGCCTTTTCCCTTGGGCCTATAGCTCTAACTAGAACTCTAAAAGCCTCCAACGGATCCATAACCTTTGGGAGTCCACTGGTGGGAGAGGAATTCATGGCCATGGCGGAGGAGAAAGTCTATAGGCATAGCTTCAAATGCTGCTCCAAAATGCAAGCAAAACCCCAAAACCCAGCTTGAGCAGACACGAATCCAGGGTGAGGTAGCTTCAGCTGGCACTAGAGAACTTGCTTTTAGCCTAGAGGAGAACACAGGGCAGCTAGGGTTTTGGACCTAACTGCTAGAGAGTCCGTCTCCTCTCATCAGATCATTTTTTTATAAATATTTTCAAAGTTTGGTTTTCATATTTTAAGACATCCATAAATGTTTATTATTTTTAAGTCCAATAGACTTCTAGTCAATGTTATTTTGATCCAGTAAATTCAATATCTTATATCTCCTTTTTATTATGTGATTTTATTTCTAGAGGTGGGATATTTGGGGAATTGCACCCTGTGTGTATGGGATAGTTCTCTAATTATCATCCCATGATATGTAATTGCTTATATTTTTAATTGAAAATCATAGTCGTGTGTTTCCTTGTTGTATATTACCTATTAATCTTTCATAATCTATTGTACTTATTCTCATTGGAATGTAAATTTTGACTAATTTTACAAAATATGCAATAGACTAGGTTCTATTGGTCCAAATTTATTTCGGTAAGTTTCTTTAGGTCCTTAATACCCTTATACACCTATACACAACCTTTATACTAAATTTTGTGTCCATTTCAAGGTGTTTGGAATAGTATGGAAGGAAACTAGTCAATGAGTCGTCAATTTTCTTATTGTTCCCAAAACAATTAAAACCAACAATTTGCTTTCAAAATCTAAGCCAAGTTCCTTTATAATAATTTTTATTTGTAACCCAATTCTATATAAATTTAGTGAAGCATCAAGATCTATTGGGCTTCTATTGAAGTATCAGCACTTAAAATGCATTTTCTTTTAACCATCTCATGCATAATGTACCCTAAGATGTGCCCACCATAGTATGTATGGACTTAAAACAATTATGATAATATTTTCATACCTGTAAATGTATGCAACAAAACATATCATTTTCTCATATCTTTGAGTGTCTTGGCATGTTTAAAAAAGTCTTTAGAATACCATCTAAAGAAATTAACTAGTTCGCCTCATTTATTTTCGTTGTTTTGTTTGAAGTTTTGGAAGGTTTAGTTAATCTACATTCATATCTAATTGGTGCATTACAAGTAGTGATGCTCAATACTTTTGGTAGAATTTTTAAAGTCCCAATATACTCTACAATATCTCATCTTGGAATACTATTTTCGTTGTTTCTTATGTCATGAAGTTAATCCAATCTTCATTTTACTTTGCAACTTATTCAAGCTTGTCACTACTTTATTTTTTAGTTGGTGATGTCTATATTAAGGTCTTAGGATTATCTAAATACTTTCTATGTAAATCTATAATTCCATCTTCAGTTTCTTCATTCTATCTATTAACTCTAAGGGCTTCATTCTCTCTCCATTCCCATTATATTATGCTTCTTTACTATCCACACTAATATCCATACCTATAACTTCTTCTTCATGACTATATGGATTTTTCTTATCTTCCATTTTCCTTTTTCGATCTTGATTTGAAATTTTGACTTTTAAATTATAGTTAGTGTAAATATATATATATGAAAGGTGTTCATACAATTCAATTGTTATATATACTTAATTTGCATAGGTATGTTAAAAAACATTATATAGATATATTCTAGAAAACTAGTCGTTTCACTTTTATTTTTCAAATAAAAGCTATAGACTCCTTTCCTATCCAACTATGTAAGTATTAGAAATGCTTATTTGGGATATAATTATTTTTATATATGATTATTATTATGATGAATTTTCATTGAGACCAATTTTTTTTTATCGAACGTTAAGAGAAAAGACAGTACATAAACTTGTTGATCTATTTTAAAATGTTGTTCTATTCCCTTATTGATTATGTTTCTAACGACTATATCTATACCAAAATCTAACCTCAAATTTGAAACTTATAGTCCTCTAAAGTTAGCAATTTTTCTGAATTTTTGCACTCATTATGTAGGTGTGTTTAATCTCAAAGACCAACTTCTACTACCTGTAGAATAAAATATAGGAACAACCAATAAAATTTTTGAACCAAGAACTGATAATACATATGGTTTTGAGTACTCAACAACTTTCATATTATTGATCCAATTCTCTAGGAAATTTATTGATAACTATGGAATCGCCCACTTTGTATTTTTTGCACTTTTTTCAAAACATCAAAATTTTTTCCAAACTTATTGCATTTCAAACATAGGAAAACAATAAAATATTTCACCTTGGAAAAGATGTTCAATTTCTTAAGAATATAAAATGTGGAGTAGGAAGTGAATTTAGTCTCAACATATTAGGTTTCTTTTACCTCCTCTAAGATTTTCAAATTCACAAAAAGGTGTATTGGAATAGTAGATTTTGGCTTTTTTCTGCACCTCTAGTAGAATCCTTTACAATTTGGATAAATTATATATTGGGTTTGTTTACACCTACTCCTAGATTCCATTGTTTGAATTTCATCATCTATAGAGTTCTAAGTCAATGGGTACCTTTGTGGTCTTAACAAAAAATGACTATACAATTTTTGGCATATAGAGCTAAAACTACCCACACTCCTTTGGCACTTTCGTAGTCCTTAGTATCATGAAATTAACCATGAAATTTCATTGAATTTAAACATAGCCAACATTTATGATGGATATACTAATAAAATGGTGTTGACTTTTTCCTAATATACTTTTTCATTTGCTAACATGGAATGATGCTGACATGGGGGGAGATGTGTTGGGTGTTTTCTACTAGATTAATACACCTAATATTCAATTATTGACTAGGTTTGGTAGGCTTAGAGTTGATGAAAAATATATGCAAAGGTATATTCCTAAGGCATTGTAGAAGCATTTTAACAAACAAAAGATCGAAAGATCTTTCAAAATGAAAAACTGAGTCAAACTCCTAAGAATTTAATCATTAATGTGATTGAACTAGGAAAAAGCATCAAACTAGGATAATATAAAAATATTCTAATTAACAAATGAGAATATAACCACTATTTTTCATAACGAAATCTATTAAGTAACTTCAAGAGATAACTATTCAAAGAAAGTGTACATTTGGAAATACAAGTACAACAACTAAATAATTTATAAACAAATAAATCCTAACTAAAAATGATACTATCAACAACTATGTAAAAGGATATGATGCAAAGGAAACTTAAATAAGTGAATGGAAAACTAAGTAAGAGAAACAAGTAGAAAAAAACAAAACTTAATAAGAGAAGGAAGTAGAAAACTTAATAAAGAAACTGAATTCTATCTACGAGTCTCTATTGGTAATCATACAGTGAAAACTGAAACTATACCTAAGGATGACACTACTAACCCTAAATTTTACATGCAAATGGATAAATTAATCCAAAAGTGTAATTATAAAACAATACAAGAGTGGCAATAAAAAAGAATAAAAAGCAAATAAAAGAAACAAAATATAACCTAACTCAAAACATGTTTAAAAAAATGCATAAGGAATTAAAGGCAGAGCAATTTCAAAACAATTTCAAAACACGTTAAAAACAATAAAAATGAAACAACAGACTGGATGGATGGTCTAAATGAAAGGCATAACAGACATTCCGAATGGCAGTTTGTATACAAAAAACAATAGAAAAAGGCCCAAATGATCTAATTATCAGCTGATTTTGTGCACATTAAGATGAAGTGCATAAGGAACAGTAAATAAACCTATTTAATAATCAAATTTAACAGTAAAATAAACTTAAACAAATTCATGAACATCAAGAATCATTGCTTATTAATAAACAAACTATAATTCAAATTGCATAATCTTATAACAGAGAAGAAATAAAAAGAACTTAGTCTATTTAAATTGATAAAAACAATGTACTCTATATTCTTATAAACAAAACTAAATAATAAGCTGGAAATGAAATGACAGAAACAAATGGAAAACAACTATGCACGCAATCTAGCTATTTAATTTTGGAAATAAAATGCATTACAAAAAGCAAATGAAACAATGAGTTACAGTAACTTAATGAAATAAACATACTAGATATCAAAATTGAATTAGCTACAAAGAAAAATAACGAAAAAAATAAAAGAAAACCTCTGGTTGATGAGGGGCCCTCTCAGCAATTAGGGGTGACTCCCAGCTAGCGCTTACACGAACAAAATCATAAACAATAACACATATAGCTCTTTATTAAAATGATGGAAAAAAGTTACAAAACTCTCCAAAAACGATTGCTTAACAAATGAAATGAACAACTACCAACACTCATGCAGATGCTGATATTTATATTATTTACAAGATATGAGCAAGTGGACCCTTTAGTTGTCAACTGCTCTCTATATTTAGCCGACCATAATGGATTCTAACTCATCACAGGCCAACACAGATGCTCTTCCCTTCTTCAGTGCGAGTCTAGTTTTCTTGAGTGAGAACGTGGCACATATGATCATCTTTTATCATGGTTGTGGCATGGTGTTGAGTGCAAGCATCATACACAATAGGTCTTCGAGAATGGAGACATTCCATTATCCAAACACAGGAATGATAAGCATGTGTAATGTCAAGTAGTGAAAGCATGAGGGAAATCTTGTAGAACATGAGCTTCTCCATTAACCAAACATGTGGACAGCAGACCATTTGCAGAACAGTTTCAACACTAGATGCCTGAAATTGGTTATAGATAGTGCACAACCTGATTAATGAGCTAGACGAAAAGCTAGACAGGGAGTTGCGTGATGAGCTGGACAACGAGTTGCATGATGATCTGCACGATGATGTAGATGATAAGTTGAATACATTTTGTTTATAAATTTATCCCAAAAGGATTATGAAATATGCAAACAAATATGTAAATCATTTAATATATCAAATGTACTCCAATAATATTATTTTTAATTAATTAAAACCATAAAAATGATAATAATAAAAGGTTTCATATAAACCTTAAATATACTCATACCCGAGGTTGAATAATGATCTGTGTGACATAAAATAGACAAAAGATAATAAAACATGTGTTTAAATGTGTTATTTAACTACGAAAAATGATTACAAAATGAGGCTCAACATCCCCCCAAACTGAAGGAATACCAGGTCCCACTGACCAAAAGAAAGATAATTTTAGGAAGAAAGGTAATTTAAACTTCAGTCTTATAAAATATATTTCATATCAAACATCTCTACAAAATTAATGATAGTGAAACATTATGGGCTAACAAGAAGTTCAATCTATTTAAGAGATCATGCTATCATTGCGAATTTCAAGATGTGTGCATATGCATGAATGAGTGAATTCATTGTAATTATGTCAACCATATCCAAAGTAAAATTTGGATAGGTTGAACATATGACACAAACAGGTATAAATTATATTTATGATAAGATTAATCAACAATAAAATCAGCCTTTTGATAGTTTTCATGCATGATTGGGTAAAAGGATAGGGTTACTAACAAAATGGTAATTAAAAAAAACTTTTAAGCTCAAAGAATTCACATGGAGGTAAAAAATATTTGTCAAAAAAAAATTTGGTTAGAAAAATTTAATCATAAGTGTTGTAATATCACCAAGTTTTATTAGATCATCATTTGGTATTTCATTTGGATTATCCTTCGATCCTTTATATAGTCCTCCATATTGATTTTCTGTAAAAATATGCTCCATGCTATAAATTCCACTGATCCTGAAAAACAGTTATAATTTTGTTAGAGATAAATAGGTTTGTCATAAATAATAATAGATAAAAGCAGACGAATCTCCCTAATCCTCCCCCAAACCAAAGATATGGCGTGTCCCCAAGCCATACAAGAGAGAAGAATATATTGTTCCAGATAATGAAAAGCACTAGCATGCTATTTTATTATTTTGTAAAAATAAAAACTAACTAGTAAATGGAAATGATTCAGATATGTATATTCATGAAAAATAGAACAGTGCTTAGAAATACCACTTGAATGTTGATAATATAACTGAAAGCATGACAGAGGAAAAGCTAGTCATTCATGCCTTATTTTAAAGATATCTTGTCATCATAAGATATTTTTAGTCTACCTCATAGTGTGTGAGATTTATAGCGATGGGTCCCATTTCTAGGATAATAACATCCTAGGTATTTTTTGAATTAGATGACCAAGCCCAAGCCCAACTTACAGCAGTTCTCAAATGACATTATAAACAATTGGCCTTAAAATTTTGAAAAAAATTCTTCATACTATCACTATTCTATGAATCATGTGTGCATAGTGGTACATTAACTAGTCTCTTTTACCCAATATTTCCCCACTTCCAAAAGGCCTGTTTAGTACCCCAGTGGGTTTATCTTGGTACCATGTAAGCATAATCTCACTGCCAATGAGCCTATTCAGTACCCCGATGGGTTTACTTGAATTTATCGAGCTTCCTTGTTTTAAGTTTTTACTTAGCATTGACCCGCTGCCAACAGGCTTGTTTAGTACCCTGGAGGGTTTTCCTTGCATAATGATATTAAATATATGGAATTCAATTGGTACTAGAGCATGTTAAGCCCTACCAAACACACAATTCAATTTTGTAAAGTAAACTTATAAGTAATTTTTATAATGGCCTTAATCATAGATCATGTCAAAAGAGAATAACCTAAAGTTGTTCTTTGACCTTAGAGTTCTTCTTCATAAAAGATAAGTAATGTTCCCCACAAGAAAAAATTCCACTTTACTCCTGAGTTGTCACAAAAAATACTTAAGAAACAAGTTTTGTTAACATGTATAGGATGAACTAGTAATCCATAGGTGTAAGATGAGATTTTGAAAAATATGATAATGAAAGTAGGTCTATCAAACAACTGTCCAAAATAGCAAATCAGAAATATGCATGTCTGAATCAAAATACCAAAGCTATCTGAATCATAAAAGAAATGGATAAGAATGATATACAAGGAATTATTTTAATTCTAACTATTATTAATTTGTCACGGCAATCTTGGGACTAAACACAAGTCTCATCAAAGATTAATAACAATAAGTCATGAAAATGGTGTAATTGTGCTACAAAATGAGTAGCCACTCTCTATATTCACACAAAGAATGAGTAATACAATACAAGATCATGCTGCAAGCATGAATGACAAAGAAATTCAAATTCCCAAGGAGGTCATTCGAATTGAATGAGTGGGTCTAGCTTAACTGAATGTAAATCACTATCAACACTCAAGCTAACCACTGATCAAAACCCTAATTGACTCAACTGAGCCCTAACTAAATTCAGAGTGCAATAAATGATTGAGTCTAACTGAAAATAGGTCAGACACATGTCATATTAGGCCATACATCAAGTGGTAGCGCATCAATGACTCCAATGAATCCCGATGAGGTTAACTGAAATGTAACTGAACATCAAAAGTGGTTGGAGACGCCTCTATCGACTCCAGTTCATTAAATAATCAAAAAATAATCAATTTAATGATGGAGGGCACCTTCACTTCTCTATTTAATTGATTGTAACCATTAGTTATAAATATGGGGCATTAATTACACTAAGATCACCCTCAGAGTGCTCCATTTAACCTCCCCAAATGTAGGAGAAGGCTAAGTTATCCTCCTTGACTGAAGGTAGGCATAGGTGTGATCTAGTTGATGTCATCTGGTGCTCCTATGATGTCAATTAAGTCAATAATACTTACGATAGTGGTTTAACTTGGCCAAATTGACCAAAACGAGTGGGTATGGTGGTAAATGTCTCCAACACCCCCCTTAAGCTATACTCAAAAGGATGTTAAAAAAACATAAAATGCATAAAAATGCTAGGGCCCCAGCAACTAAGCTCATAGGTCACCCTATATAATGCTGAAATTGAAAAAATGCTCAAAAACAAACTAAGAGAGGAAAAGAGGGAAAACCCAGTGGGAACCCCCCCCCCCCCCCCTCAAGCTGAAGACTGAAAGTAATCTAATCACCCTAATGGATTCACCCCCAATAATGAACGGAGGTAAGTGAACTTATTTTCTAAAAATATCTTGGTGAAGATGTCTGCAATCTGATCATAAGTCGGGTAGTATTACAGAATGATGGTCGTGTCATGCACTACCTCCCTGATATACTACATGTGGATCTCTACATGCTTGGTCCTATTCCTAGTAACTGGATCTATGGATATCTTAAAAGCACTTTGATTGTCAGAAAATAGGACAGTGGGAAAATTACTACCAATATCAAACTCTAAAAGAATTCCTTGCAACCAAACTTCTTGGATGCAAGCATTCACCGCTCCTCGATACTCGGCATCTGCTGAAGATAATGCTATGGAAGCCTGCTTTTTTCTATACCAGCCAATGCGGGCCACCACCAAACATGAATACATATCTGTAAGTAGAATTTTGATCAATAGAATCACTGACCCAATTGAAATCTGTGTATCCAACCAGCTCTAGCTCGGAGTCTGCAGCATAGTGAATGTCGTAGGTCCTAGTTCCTTGGATATACTGGAGGATCCTCTTGGCTACCTTCCAATGAAGATCATGAGGATGCTGCATGTATCTTAATACAACATTCATGGCATAATATATATCAGGATGATAATGTGTCAAGTACAACAAGCTACCTATCAGATGTCGATAGATAGTGCAGTCCATGGGAGGTGAGCTTTTTCCTTCTTCAAGGCTGATCCCTAAAAGGAAAGGGAATGGTGAAGGCCTACATTTAGCCATGTTAAACTTGAATAACAGGTCTTATATGTATTTATATTTATTTACCATTATCCCATCATAATATTTCTCAATTTCAATCCCCAAAAATTGTTTTAGGAGCCCCAAATCACTTACTTCAAAGGCATTGTGGAGAGCATTTTTTATGGCTGAAATAGAAGCAAATGTGCTACCTGTGATCAGTAATTCATAAAAATATAAAAAAATAAGAATAAAATTACCATAGTAATTCTCTAAATACACATTTGGATCTTATCTACACCTTTGGAAGTTTTGCGAGAGAAGGGAGGCATCCATCTTGGAATACCACTCTCTTGGGGCCTGTTTTAACCCGTATAGTGACTTATTTAGCTTGCAAACCAAAGATGGATCAGTGATGTATTCCTCGGGATGCTTCAATTATATCTCCTCATGAATCTATACATGTATAAAGGCTAACTTAACATCCATATGATGCACTTCCGAGTGCTTGGATGTCGAAATTGCCAAAACTAGGCGAATGGAGTTCATTTTTGCAACCAGTGAAAAGGTCTCATGGTAGTCCACACCTTGAACTTGAGAGAAAAAAAATTCCACGAGACTTTCCTTATATTTTTAGGTGGTTCCATAATTATAAACCTTGGTCCAAAACACCCACTTGCATTGAACCAATTTCCTTCCTATAGAAAGAGAAACTAGCTCCCAAGTAGTGTTTTTCTGAAGAGAATTCATCTCTTCATCCATGGAAACTTGCCATATCAGATCCGTCCAAGCATGGTAGTAGGATTTTGGGTCTGAAATAATCATCAAATAACAATTTTCATACAGCAAATTATTAGGACAAGAGAGCGCAATACCTTCTCTTTGGAAATCAGACTAGGTTCTCCTTAGATCATCTGGATTTCCAATGTTATCTCCTACGGAGGAGAGTGTCTGTTGGGCCCACGTGGGAAGATTATTTTGTACTTCAGGTTCTGATTTATAATATGATGTTTTCTACACACTTATATCAAAAATTAGTGGATCCAAATCAAGTTCATCACCCCCAATTTCATCATCCAAATATTCAGTAGAATAGGAAGGAAATTCAACAGTTTTCTCCTTCACTAATTCCACCTCCTGAAGAGGCTCATCGAACTTGACACTCCTTTAAATCATGATATATTTTGTTTTGATATCAAATATATTTAAAAATTTTGATTCATCAATATACCCAATAAATAGACATTCGATTCTTTGCGGTTGGAAATCTTTTCTTTTATCAAGTGGAATATGGGCCCATGCAGTGGACCCAAACACCCGTAGGTTCAACACATACGGCTTGTGTATGAAGTATCCTTCAAAAGGGGTATTATCTTTCAAATATGAGTGTGGAACCCTATTTTTAATGTATTCTGCAGCATGCATGGCTTCAGCCCAAAAATTTGTATCCAACTTCTTTGATTCCAACATACAGGTGGTAATCTCCTTGAGAGAGCGATTCTTCCTTTTCGCTACTTTGTTTTGCTGGGGAGTGTAGGGAATTGAATGTTGGACCTGAATACCACTTTGGGAGCATATGTGCAGAAACTCATTATTGAGATACTCCTTGCCATTATCATATCTCAAGATCTTCATCTTAATCCTAGAGGCATTCTTGATCAAGTCCTTCAGTTCAGAAATGTTTTCACATACTTCAGACTTCTTTTTGAAAAAAAAGACCCATGTGTACCTTGAAAAATCATCAATAAAATTTAGAAGATAACTTTATCCATTCATGGATTTGACAGGAATTGGACTGACGATATCCAAATTTATCAGCCGCAATATGCATGTAGCTCGGTTTGCCTTCTCCCGATTGTACTTAAGCTCAGGGTGTTTTCCAACCACACAGCCCTTGCAAATTTTTGTGGTTTCCTTGATGACTGGGAGACCTTCAACCATGGATTTTTTCTATAATTGCTGCAAATATTTTAATTTTAGATGGCCAAACCTTTTATGCCACAACCTACTAGCTCCATTTCCATGAGTTAGCAGTGCAGTGGGCTTTGCATCCACCACAAAGTGGGAGAACTCATAGGCTTTTGCATGATGGTTTGCAAGGCCTTTAGAAATGAGTTTCCCGGATGCAAGTTCCATTATATCAACATCATTTGAGATAAAATATACTCTCTTAGGAACTCCTGTATTTTTCATCTGATAGACACTAAGGATATTTGATGCCAAAGACGATACATACAAAACATTTGAAAAATAGCCATTATCAAGATCAACCATACCTTGTCCTTCTGAAATGATGGTGGAGTCATCTCCCATGTGGATGGGGATGGATTTTCCATTCTCCAAGTATGAAAAGGAGTCTCTTTCAGCCATCATGTGGTTTGAAGCTCCAAAATCAGTCAAGAGTGCTTTGGAATTCAAAATGGTTTCCATGAGGGCATGACCATTTTCATGTTGTGGTTCCTGATCTTGCTGATCTCTCCTCTAAAATATTTCTGAAATATTGATTTGATTTCTCTCAAGGAGAGAGGTAGATTCATCAAGATTCTTCTTCATGCAGGCATCTTTAGGGTGGAATCCCTTCCCATAGTATGAACACTTGACTTTTTCCTTTCCATGATGCCCTTTCCCTTTGTTCTTCTTTGAGCCTGAAGACTCATCATTTTGTGGGTTTTCAACTTTAGGCATAGGAGCTTCGAATTTAGTTTTTGGGTTCTTCTGCTACTTTCATTTACCCTTCAGATATTTGGGCCCCAAGACATGGAGGGATTGATCATGAGAGGATATGATGATCCCCATATCGATAAGCTTATCATGTTCACTTGTTAGGGACTCAATGAAGACATTGAGTGTAGGCATGTTCCATCCAGGGGTTGTGAGTTTCCCTGCACAGAATGTAGAGACACAAATTGAATAATCAGCTCCAAGTTTGGAGAGTATGGTGAGGATGAGCTGATCATCCTCTTTCTCCACTTTGCATTTCTTCAATAGTAAGACAACGTTCTTGAACTTTGTGAAAAAATCATTCAAGGTCTTGAAATTGGAGGGATGCAGAGACAACAATTCAGTTTTGAGCTGGTAAACTCTCAAATCATCTTGCTTTCCATACAGGGCTTTTGATTTGTCCCAAATTTATTTTGGAGTCTTCAATCCTGAAAGATAGAAAAGAAGATCCCAAGAAATAGAGAGGCACACGAATTTGAATGCTTCATCCTTCTTGTTCAAGAATCTAGATTTTTCTATTGCAGAACCAGGATCTTCTTCAGTGTCCATGGTGACCCTATAGATTCCTCTGGAGCATAGATGGATATCGATGTCTCCTTTCCATGAGTGTAAGTTGAATGGATTCAAGAGATCTACGGAAGAAGCCATCTAAATCGGCTTGAGCGAATGCTTTCACCTATCAAAAACCTGAAAAATCACAACAAAAGTGGAAATCTAAGGTCGGAAAACTTGCACATTTTAGGTTTTCATCACACCCAGCATAGTCAATAAAGCAAGCTTGATCAATAAGTTCTTTACTTGGGGTATTAAGTGATAAGCCTTGGCTTCTGGTGTAGTGCTGGATTTTTGAGCTATTGCTCAATTTTCGTGCAAGATCTATCAAAAACCTTGTTTTTTAGAGATTTGAGCTTCATCCCGCTGTGAGCTCTAATACCATATTAATCTATCACAGTAATATAGGGAATAAAAACAAGTCTCATCAAAATATTAATAACAATAAGTCATGAAAATGGTGTAATTGTGCTACAAAATGAGTAGCCACTCTGTATATTCACACAAAGAATGAGTAACACAATACAAGATCATGTTGTAAGAATGAATGACAAAGAAATTCAAATTCCCAAGTATGTCATTCAAATTGAATGAGTGATTATAGCTTAACTGAATGTAAGCCACTGTCAACACTGAAGTTAACCACTAATTAAAACCCTAATTAACTCAACTAAGCCCCAACTGAAGTCGGAGTGTAATAAATGACTAAGTCTAACTGAAAGTAGGTCAGACACATGTCACTGCAAGCCAACCATCAAGTGGTAGTGCATCAATGACCCCAATGAACCTCGATGAGGTTAACTGAAGTGTAACTCAACATCAGAAGTGGTTGGAGGCGCCTCTGTTGACTTCAGTTCATTAAATAATCAATAAATAATCAATTTAATGATGGATGGTGCCTTCATTACTCTATTTAACTGATTTTAACCACCAGTTAGTAATATGGGGCATTAATGACACTCAGATCACCCTCAGAGTGCTCTAGTTAGCCTCCCCAAATGTAGGAGAAGGTTAAGTTAGCCTCCTTAACTGAAGGTAGGCGTAGGTGTGATTTAGCTGATGTCATATAATGCTCCTCTGATGTCAATTAAGTCAATAAGACTTAGGATAGTGGTTTAACTATGCCAAATTGACCAAAATAAGTGTGTAAGGTGGTAAATGTATCCAACAAGTATAAGCTATAATTTCCAAAAGTACCCCAAGTGTCAAAACCCTGAATTTTCACAAAAATTTAAAAATTTGAGATAACATAAAATGCTAAGGATACTTACTGTGGACTCTAGACTTGTATTCTTTGTCGTATATTCATTTTTATTTTAACATGCCTAACTTGCATTGCTACACTATTACGTACTATTTGTTTTTATACAGTAAGAACTTCGATCAATACAGATAGTAATATTCTCATTAGAATATAAAATTTGATTTCCATCTTAACATACTAGTATAGTAAGTATCCACCTATTACTTATATGTATAAATCAATTGCTCATTAACAGGTTATTAGCTTCCTTGTAAATGTCGTGCTGCATATTCTATTGTATCACATACATTATTGTAATATTTACTTCCATACCAAACTGATCGATATTTGCCCTTTTTAGGGAAGCTTACTGCTTGTAAATCTTCTTGATAATAAAAGCTTGATTAGGGTAAACTAAATTGCATCGTTTCACATGGAAAGTTACTTTCCTCTACTATTTAAATCTAATTCAATCAATATTGTTCCAAAGATTAAGGACTTGAGTAAGGTTATAGCATTATAATTCTTATTAAATTATCATAACGTCATTCTCACATGAAGTTAATGTCTAAAGTGGATATTATGGTAGATCGTTGTCTTGCATAAACATACAACTATATTACCAAATAAATAATCGTGGTAAGTCACTACCAATTGATAAGTTGAAATACAACTAGTGCCTATGCAAGTCTAAACCAAAATTGAACTTGTAAAAGAATTCATGGTTATACTCTCTTACGATGTTATCAAACTTTAAATTCATTTGCCATTCGAATCGTTGGTTTTATAAGGGTTATGAATATGCATAATCCATTATGTTTATAAACATAGAAATCTATAGTTAGTTCGAAGGGTTCTAAGCAAAGATTTTTGGGGTTATATAAATTATTACATGATTACCAAACTTTTGTTAGGTCAACGTCTTGAAAATCATTGTTTTACCCAATGCCAAATCAACGCTAACAACATTATGATATACATGTTTTATGATAACGTTGGGATAAATAATTGGTTAAGATGTAAATAATTGGAATTATTTGATCGTAGGTGGACTATTGAAATCGACCCATTGCATGGTTTGTATTATTGGGGGCATTTGGTTATCTCCTGGCCATGTATTGGAGATATATAACGAATGAAACCCTAACCCTTTGTTATTCTTCCTCAGTAGTTTATGCTTGCCTTTGAGCTGTCTACAAGGTCTCATGGCGGCCATGAGTGTTCTCTCTGTTCTATCTTGCTCCAACGCTTAAGTTTAAGTTGTTGTAGCCTCTGGTGTTCAGTCTTGTTGTCATTTCTTTGTATCTGTGGTTTTATACTCTGCAAAAGTCTATTGGTTTCATTTTCACTTGGCTTGCAGCCTATTTCTAACTCCACTTGGCCTTTTTCCATGGCCTGTCACTGTTGTGTGAAGCTGAGACTTTGTCGCTGTTGGTTGTGCTCCTTCGTTGTCGTAGGGTTTGGAGCTTCATATGTGCAATTTGTAGTTAGTGGCAGTCTCTCCGTTAGACTATCCAACATTCTTCCTTAAGGTAAATATTTAGTGTTATATTCAACATAGAGATTTATAGCATGGTTGTTTTTGCAGTAGGATTTAAATTTCTTTTAAGAGTTTTGTAAATAATACTTGGCATTGTAATCTCTTTGCAGCAACTTGAGACCGTGTTTGAATTTTGTGAAGAAACAATTGTTGGCTATCTTCGAAGGATGTGGCTTCAAATGGGCTTTCCCTATGATCATCATTTGGGTTCTTGCCCTGCTTGCAACAGGGTTGTCGATGGGAAACTATGAGCATGGAAGCTTGTCGATGGGTAGTCCTGGTCATGATCTGGGTCTTGTATTTGGTTTAAAATTTTAGCCTTATGGACTGTCAATGTAGTAGAATAGTTTTAAAGATAGTTTGTCTTCGCGATTTGACTCGTTTTTGCAGTATATTGTTTTGTGACTCAATGTAAGTAGGGTTTTTACCCTATTCGACTGTGAATGAATAAATTTACTGTTTGTTATAACTTGTGTATATAATGTGGTTATTTATTTAAAATTGCAACTGTAACTTCGTCATAGAGTAATTCGTATATTTACTTGTTCGCTCATAATTACGAGCTAGGGTTTTCCTGAATGAAACCACTCTTTTAAATAATTCTTTTAATTTATTTTAATAGATTCTATTACTTGTAAAATAATTGTTTTATGTTAATATTATTACTAGTGTATATTGGGATTTCTTAAATTTATAACTGTTTATATGTTTGTTATAAGGACTGTAACCAGTCGATAATAGTTCAATTTGTTTATTAATATAATGATCCAAACAAAATGGATTATAGCTTATTTGTTTTTATTTGAAACAATAATATTGGTTTAGGGTTTCGACCCTATAGTTTATCTTTACAAGTATAACATGTCGCTAAATTTAAAACAGTTCTTTGTTACATAGATATTTATTTCTATGTTAGTTATTATCATATTCTTATTGTTTTTAATGAAATGATAGAAAGAATTTTATTAGAGTTATTTGGAAACATAAATTCTGTAACTAGTTTGTTCTTGATAAATTAAAATACTTTTCATAAAAACCTTCTTATTTATAGTAACTGTTAGTCTTAGTTTAGTTGATATTATAAGTAAATAAACTAAGTAATTGTAGCTTATTTCTTTATTTAACTGAATATAAAAAAAATAGCTTGACTGTGATTCTTCTACTGTATTTAATTTAGTTAATAAGTAAAACACCAAGGAATAGATATACATATCTAACATAACACAGTTTAACCTACAACATATTTTAACTTGAAATAAAAAGAAATAATTCATTGTCTGTAAACACAACATCTTATCTACTAAGGTATTTTCTTTAGATAATAATTCTTCTACTTGTACTAAATTTATTGCTATTTCAATACCAGTGTATTTACATAACAATAAACATATAACCAGATCATTATACTTTTTAATTATAACCTACATACTGAAATAAATTACTCTGCTAATATGAAATGAAGAACCACATCTATTCTATTCAGTCTCTTAACATTTTCTTCGTCTACTTTAAACACTTTGTTTGCGCCTGGTCCTTCCAGGTATGGAAAAACATAGATTAGAATTATTTTCCATCTATTTCAGCTTCATTTCTTCAATAATCTAGAAAATTACTAACTCTAACATTTTTCCACTAAATATTTAACATTCATTTAACAGACAGATTCACATTTAACTATCTAACACGGTAAAACAAAAGAATGTTGAACCCAATTAGGATAGACAACAACAACATTAGGAGGCTGTTCCTCCCTACCAACTCCTGGAGAGAACTCAAACAATGCTTCCTTAGGACCCTTGAGCCTGTTCCTCATCTTCTTGGCTGAGAACTAGTGGAGCATGCAAACAATAGTCTAGTCCAATGACTCAGTAAACACTCTACACTCAGTAGTAAGATCCTTTAGCTAAAAAGATGCACTAGATTACTTAGTAGTTATCCCGTCAAACTCTTTCCACAATTCTCTTCCATTGAATTTCTCTGAAGTACATTCACCTTAATGTTCACTTCTCTAGAATGAGCAGCCTCAGCTATGATCAATGGGCATTTTTATAAATATTGCCTAGGTCTTTTGGGTCAATTGTCATTAATTGAACCACCTACTCTGATTCCACTTTCTTGGGGAATCATGACCCCAAATGTAGGGACGTTTCCACCTGCAACAGTTGGAAGTGGTTTGAGGATGCTACCACATGTGTGTTTTCTCTCCACCCAGTCTCCTCCACCAATTGGACCAGTAAACACTCTTTTAACAGCTCTCCTACGCTGTTGTCTCCACCTTTATTTATTTATAATTAAAATATTGAGAGTTACACTAAATATTCTTGACTCTTCTAGGTCATCAATTACAACTTAGCATAAAATTTAACATATTGTCCTTAAATAAAATCAAATAGAATAATATTGTTTTTGAAAAATTGGAGCACGTGACATACACACCCCCTTAGAACGTAACATCGTCATTGATGTTATTTATTCTTCATCATTAGAAATTCCCTAGAACAGAATTGGATATGCCTCTCGCATATTAATTTCCAATTTCGAGGTGGCTTCCTGAAGACTAAGGTGCTTCCATTGTACTTTCACCTGCCCAATGGTGTGGTTCTGAAGTGTGATCTCCCTCCACCCGAGGAGACAGTCTGGTTCCACCAGAAAATATCCTTCTAGTTCCACCTGTACATCATTATAGTTAACAACATGAGTAGCATCATGAACATATTTCTTTAATACAGAAATCTAAAAAACATTAAGTACTCTTAAATTTGGTGGTAATGCTAACTGATAAGCTACTTGTCTAATCTTGGACAGTATTTCAAATGGATCACAGTAATGAGGTGCTAGTTTTGCATAACTCTCTAATCTCATAGAGCTCTTTTTGGGCCTCACCTTGATGAACACATGTTCACCTACCTGAAACTCTTTTGGAGTTCTTTTAAGGTTTGCTTGAATTTTCTGTCGATCCTGTACAACTTTCAGATTACCTTGCACCTATTTTACAATTTCTTCCATTTCCTTTAACAGTTCGGGACCTAATACTAATCTATCCACCGGATTACTCCAAGAGATAGGAGTATTACATTTCCTTCCATAAAAAATTTCGAAAGGACTAAATCTAGCTTATGCCTGATAATTATTGTTATAAGAAAACTCTACCAGATGTAAGTAATGCTCCCATTTACCTGGGTGGTCTTTCACATACATTCTTAATAAATCTTCTAGTACTTGGTTTAATCTTTCAGTTTGTCCATCTGTTTGAGGATGGAACGAAGTACTAAAATTTAATGTAGTGTTTAATCCTCTAAACAAATATTTCCAAAAGTTACTTGTAAATTTAGGATCTCTATCTAAGATTATGACTTTCAGTATTCCATGCAGTCAAAAAATCTATTTTAGAAAGATATCAGCTATGTTTGTAGCTTTATATGTAGTTTTAATAAGTATAAAGTGAGCTGCTTTACTTAAATTATTGACTAATACCATGATAAAATCATTTAAATTCTAATTTCTAGGCAGTCTAGTAACAAAATCGAGACTAATTATCTCCCATTTCAAGCTAGGGATGGGTAATGGCTGAAGTAATCTATAACATCCCCCTCCCACCTTGAAGACCTAAGAGTGACTACAACTCGTAAAAATAGAAATGAATCATAATTGCGTCCATAAGAAATAGAAAACCCTCACCACAAGGAGATTTCTCCCACTGCAAGTTGATCGAGGGTACTTACATGATCATGGAGAACATTACATAACATATAATGTTAAGTATAATCATGGAGCATTACCAAACCCCATACATAAATGTATCATGTGTGGAACCCTATATAGGTAATAATGAATTGGGGATATATGTATATATATAAGGTATGTATTATATTAAAAATAGATAATGTTACATACAATGGTGAGACACTCCTCATACATATATGTGTTATATATGGAACCCCACTTATATATATATATTAATGGAGAATAGTGTGTGTGTGTGTGTATATATATATATATATATATATATATATATATATATATATATAGATATGAGTTATATATTTTGTTATGGATAAAGACAAAAACCTTATACATGTACATACCATATGTGGAACCAAATATATATACATATCTATTAACGAAGAATAGTATATATATGATTTGGAGACATATATATACATAAAGACATAACTTCATACATGTATGTACCATATGTGGAACCATGTATATATAATTTGGAGAATAATATATATATATATATTGGAGACATATAAATATATATTTGTGATATATATATTATATGTAAAACATGTAATGTTGCAGCATTAGAGGGGGAAAACAAATCACATGAGTACATATATTATAATGTTGTAGCACTACTTAGTGAAACTAATTCCTCCAATATATATAAATATTAGTGGAAGCTATAGAAAAAGAAATTCTATATACATACATTGTGAGAATCATATCTGAGTAAAAAGTTCATATATGAGAAAAATGAAAAGGAAAGACTACTCACCTTTTCATTTTTGCAAGCGTTGCAAAAATAGTTCGTCGATAACATGAGAATTAATGGCATCAATGAAATTGCAACGTTAAATAATAGAGGTTCAATCATAATCATAAAATATTCTGATCAATCTTTTCATTACAAATTTCTTAAATCCTGGCTATGTATTTTATACATAATATCCAATGCCAAGATAAACATGGCTATAAGCTTAGTTACCATACTACTATATGATCAGATTTTCAGATTGCAAGCATATCATCTTATCATCTGTATGATCAGCTTTCATGCAGATCATATCATTCCAAAATAAAGACGGCTATAAGTTTAATTACTTTAATAATTTATGAATTTATGTAGACCGTTTGGTTGCCATATTAGGAAACAATTCGCGCAAATAGATTAAAACATTAAATTCTCAATTTCAAACAAGTTTTGGAGAGATAAATCTTATATCAAACTCCATAGTCTGAATGAACAGTACATTTACTTATATATTGAGATCAAAAGTATCCTTGTGTGCCAAAGTGTAGCTTGACGCATCTTGGGTTGTGGATTGTCCAGAGATTATAAGGGCAACAGATTGAAATGAATCTATCTACTCGCATAGCATGTGAATGGTCAACCTCTTGTCACATGAACAATGCATAATGGCATAGTTGAAATTCCTTATATCACTATGCCCGAATTTATTGTGGAGGAAAACATCAACGTGAGTTGAGCTTCCATGTATTACAGCATTTAAAACTGGGGAGGCGTTATTGAAATGCCTGGACTTGCATTGGTTGTTGAGGAGCTGTTATTGCTGATTTTTTTTTATGATAATTTATGTTGATCATGAATGCCATATTTTATGGTCTCCAATTATGGAGGCATTACCAGGGATGTAGGTCCGTTGATTATGGAAGTAGGAGCTGGACGAATAAATATATCCCTGGGCATGAAGATGAGGAAAGGAGAAAGGGAATATATATATTTAAGATCTCTACATTTTGGGGAGGGAGGAGCGATGAGCTATGAGGAGAACGGCCTCTATGTTATGATAAGCACTCAGTCCGTAAAGTAATTGTATTTCCTGTGTTTATATCGAGAGTCCTCTGTCAAGAGGAAAGGGGAATCGACCATCCAGTATCTGGATAAACTACGATTTACATAGGGATCGGAGTGCCTGGGCCAAGCGTTAATAGATCATTTCCAGGATGCGATGTACAAACAGGAGACCTTCGAGTTGTGAAAAGATCCAGTTTGACTTTCATGACTACATTTTCATAGAGGTATAGATCATGATCCATAGGGAAACCCCCTATTTGCGTCTTGGATTTTGGGCAATTTGAGGTTGGATTACTAACCTTTGAAACCATGTTTTGTAATTTTGACTGCTTGGTTTTTTTTCATTCTGTATTTTCCATTGGCAGATCTAGAATAAATATTTAGATGCGATTTGTGTTGGGCTCTGTGCCTTTGAGGATAACGATCTAGCCCTCCTATATTTTTTATTCTGAATTCTTTCTCCATTTTTTTATCTGGATGGAACCCTATATGTGATTTGTATCAGATGGGTGTCTGATTAGAGAATCAACCTATCATTCCACATTTGCAGGCAGACCTAGGAATAAACTGTAGGTTTCAATAGTAGTGATGGTAGGCGGACCTCAGCATCCTGTGACTTGCTCTCACCAACTCTATCAATAATAAGATGTGCTGAATGGTCAGTGACGGCATTTGATAAATGGTTAGTAGGTTCATTTGATACCCACTCTGTCAATAATAAAATGTACTGAATGGTTAGTAACGGCATTTGATAAACGGTTGGTAGGTTCATGCCACTTGGCTAATTTATTCATATCATATAGTATTCAATTTGTCATTTTGTCTGAGAGATCATAAATCGAACTGTGTATGGATCTAGCTTGTTTTCATGGGTTGCAATAGATTTCAGTAAGGGAGTAAGAGTAAAACTTAAATAAATTACCCCTTTTCGAGCAAGATGAACCTGACCATGTAAGTATGATAGAAGGTATTTAGCTTAGCTAAAGAAACTAGTCCGGAGGAGCTGCTTTGCTTGAGTGAGTTACACTACAAAACAGTAAGGTGGATCATTTTAAGTAATGCCCCAAAATTTATTAATAAGATTTTGGGTTTATTTATAAGTTGCTAGCCGTGTCGCTAAGTTAAAGTTATATTTTATTTCTGTTTGGAGGAAAAATAAATTTATATAGCTCTCGTCTCAGATTTTCTTCATGATATGCGAAAATCTAGACTTTGATAATCGAGGCAGCCAATAGTTTGTCATATTTTCCTTCGTTTACAAGGAGGGATGACCCATGGAATAGTTTCCTGTATTATTCTGGTTGCTTACTTATATCTGAATGTTTGACCTGGCCAGTTAGTCTGAGCGGCACATTAACCCCCCATTTTTTTTTAAAAATGATAGGTATTCAGATTCACTCGTTAAGGTATTTTGTTAGTTTTGTCATCTTGTGAAAGATCTCATAGGAATTTAGGAGCTTTCACAGTGTGTTTTTGAAAGGGAATTCCTTCTGAGAGAGAGAGAGTCTTAGTTTTCACTCTCATGCTTGANATATATATATATTTACATTATAATCTTAATATTCTAGCAACAGTGTTCACCTTTATGAGTGAATCATTTGTGTAATCCGAGTGTGGCTCGGGTGTGTGTAATAATTGTATTAGCATACTAGTATATACATGGAAGGGAAAGTAAGGTGCTGTTGTTAAACAAGACCTTTAGATGCCTTTTAAAGATGAGGGAAGGTTCCAATTTGGAGTCTATTACAAACATTATGTTATTTCCTAAAGGTCCGAACATTGATCTATTTGATCCATTAACAATAATTTGTATCTTTATTTCAGAGGTACTCTCAGTGAGAGAGTCTGCAAAGATGATAGAAATAAAAGATGGCAACAATTATGTTGCGTAATTGTAACTTCTTATTGAAATAAATGTCACGGGATGTGACTTTTTGGTGGACGTCGCCCAAGGTTGGGTGAACCACGTACTCTGGTGTGTTTTTTTTATGTGTGCATCCATTTTTGTGTGTCTTCATTCGAATATTGTGTTAATAATGACTTGTGTAGGACTTTCATTAAATGGTATATGATATGTTGTATTTGATTATCCTTTTCTGCATCAAGTTCCTTCCTTATGAGGCTAATTACTCTGTTAATGGAATGATGAATTTTGGATTTAAAGTCTTTTGCAAATTCACTACCATGTAACCTTGAGTATAATACGAATGAGTTGCAGAACACTGTAATTACATTGGTAAGGTTAAAAATACCGTGTTTACATTGATATTTACACTAAAGGAATGTCACCATTCTTTGAGTAAAGTTGTGCTACAAGAATAAGCGACTTGTTTTACACCCCACTTTATTTTAATTGAGGTATTAGGGGGATTGTTACAGCATAGTAATTCATTTTCAGGACACTATGATGATGACATGTTGTGGTTTTGCATAATAACTGAGGGAACATTAAATTTTAAAGAGTCTTTTAAAAGGATTGTTCTTTTTTAATCCATGTGGTTGGAACATACTTGCCATGAAATGCCATTGTAAAGTTTTCCACTAACAGGTTTGTCTCAATTGTAGTACAACAAATCAACACATTTACCCTTTATTCATATATAGCCGCATTGACGTACAAGGGGTATTCTACATAATCCAGTTGGGTGTTGATGTTCAGTTTTCACCTGCTGACATTCAAAACACCTAGCAATATATTCTACTACTTTAATCTTCATATTTGGCCAAAAATATTCTTTTCTTAACATAGTTATAGTTTTCTGATAGCCTCGATTACCTGAGTATGGAGTTTTATGGATTTCATCCAAAATTAACAACTTAACTTCAGGTATGTTAGGTACATACATTTTGTCTTTATATAGTAAAAATTCTTTTGCATTCAAACTGTACCATTTACTTAAGCTTTATGTTGGATTTTCTTTCATTTTAGCTTGTAAATTTTGGTGAATTTCATCTTGTTCTATTCCTACTTTAAGCTGTTCATCCAAATCTATAATATATGTGCTGATAACTGCTGCAAAATTCATCCTTGCATTCTTATTTAATGCATCAACAACTTTATTTTATTTACCTTTAATGTGCTGGATTTCGAAATCATACTCACTTAGAAAATATAGCCACCTAGCTTGTCTGGTGTTTAAATTAGGCTGATCTAACAAATACTTTAGTCCTTTATTATCATTCATTAAAAAAGAAAATTTCCCAATTAGGTGATGTCGCCACATCTTTAGAGCATGTATAACAGTAGCTAGTTCCATATCATAAGTTGCATAATTCTTTTCATGAATTTTTTATTTACTAGACTCACAGGTAATAACATGCCCTTCTTGAGTCAGAACACCTCCTAAGCCATCATTGCAGGTGTCAGTACACACTACAAATTCTTTATTTGGATCACCTATTCTTAAAATAGGTGTGCTTGTTAATAAAGTTTTTAACTTTTTAAATCTTTCCTTGCATTTCTAGTTCCAATAAAACTTCTTTCCCTTCTTCTGCAAATAAGTTATTGGATTTGCGATCCTTGAAAAACCTTCAATGAACCTCTAGTAGTAACTAGTAATTCCCATGAAATATTGAACATTAATTACGTCCTTAGGAACCGGCCAATCTTCGATCACCTTTATCTTTTCAAGGTCTACTGAAATCCCTTCCTCGGTCACCACATGACCTAAGTACTGAATCTTATCCTTGAAAAAATCAGATTTTATAAACTTTTCAAAGAGTTGATGATCTCGTAACTCTTGCAAACCAATTTTTAAATGTTCTTTATGTTCTTCTTCAGTTTTTGAATAGATTTATATATCGTCAATGAACACGACTAAAGTTATCTAGATACTTATGGATAACATTGTTCATTAAACACATAAAAATATCTGGGGCATTAGTAAGCCCGAATGGCATGATGAAAAACTCGTAATGGCCATGTCGAGTTCTAAAATTTGTTTTAAAGATGTCTTCATCTTTAATTCTAACTTGATGATATATCGACCTTAAATCTATTTTTGAAAACACCATGGCTCCACGTAGTTGATCAAATAGATCATTTATGCGGGGAAACAGGTATGGATTTTTAATGGTCATCTTATTCAATTGATGGTAATCTATTCTAAGTCACATGGTTCCATCCTTTTTCTTAACGAAGATAACAAGTGCCCCCTGGGGAGACACACTAGGTCGAATATCATTTTTATCAATTAGTTCTTTTAATTGATACTTTAGTTCATTAAGTTCAAGTATGTTCATTTGATAAGAGGCCTTTGAGCTAGGTACTACACCAGGTACTAGTTCAATGGTAAAATCCACTTCCATTTTCGGAGGTAGTCAAGAAATACATCAACATATTCTCTTACTACTGGTATATCTTCCAATTTTAATTTTTCTGTCTTATTTATATTCTCCTCATCAGTTATTGTTACTGCATAAGCTTTAAAACCCTTCCTAATAGCTCTCTTAAGTTGTAGAGCAGAAATATGCCTTATAGTTGTTTTTCTAGGGATCCCCTTTACACTTATTGGTTTTCCATCATGGTTTACAAACGTAAAGGTTTTATCATAACAGTTTGAAATTACCCTATGTTTTTCTAACCAATCCATACCGATAAGTAAATCATAAGAACCAAGAGGTAATACATTAAGCTTCACAATAGTTTCAAAATGATCCATAGCTACTACACATTCTTTTACAAAACAAGTTAACTTTCTTTTAGCACCAGTGGCCAACTGAACTAACCAAGAATTTTTTAATTTTTTAATAGGTAACTTACATTTTTCTACCATGTTAGGTGCAATATAACTAATACTAGCTCCCGGATCAATCAAAATAGTTATAGGGGTTTGATTTATCATACCTTCTACTTCCACCATGGAATTTTGATATTCTTCTTGTCAATTCTCCAAGGATGCATTGATTCTGGGCATAGTCCTCGCTAATTCTCGAACAGTCATCTCCTCCTATATAGTATGAATATTACTGACAGTCTTTTTTCCAATTAGGACATACTGAGGCATAGTGTGGGCCATTACATTCGCAGCACTTTATAGGTTCTTTGCGTTCAAAATTCTCGGTGTAATTACCATGGTTATTAGCAAATTCTTTACCCTTAGAATTATTATGATTTCTTGGTGAATTATTCTTATTTCCTTGGAAATTCTTGTTAGGAAAATTTCTGGCCTTATTTTTCTTAGAATTTCTATTGGGAACAAAATATTTCTTCTTTTGATCACGCTGGTTATTATTTTTCTTGGCCTTCCAGTTGGCCATGCTTTCCTTCTTCTGATTCTATTCATAACAGAAGTTGGCTTTCCTCATGGCTTATTCCAAAGTCTTTGGATTGTCATACTCAATCATGTCTTTAATATGATAAGGTAGACAGCTAAGGAATCGATGTACCTTTGGTTTCTCATCTACAAGGTATGGCACATACCTAAGAAGACTTAAAAACTTGCTGTTTAGATCTTTCATTGTCATTGATCCTAATTTAAGCTCATAAAATTCTTTTGCTCTCTCTTCATAGTATTTCTCAGACAGAAATTTCTTTTTAAAGTACCTCTTGAAGGTACTCCAATTTACATTCTTCTCTTTTATTCCCTTAACTCTCTTCAAGTCAAGGATAATTTTAGGGGTGAATTTTAGCCCAGTGGGATATTTTTCCATGTTTTTCTCCAAAAACAAATTCGCCATTTTTCATTTTTTGAAGCCCTGTTTCACCTAATTTTGATGGGGTAAAATGTTTTCACCCTAAAAATTTCCAAATTATTATATAAATGATATAAAATCCTTGGAATTTTTTTTTTTAAATATCGCCAATCATTTTGTAGTTGTTGTTTTAAGAATTGGTAATATTCGCCAACATTTATACACTTTTAAATAAGTATGGTTCCTTAAAATCATCCCTGCTGCAAGTCCTACCACCAAATTTCAGCCTTTCCTAAGAGATTGTAAATAGCCATTCTAGCCTTTAATTGGTTAGAATAGTTATATATTTGAAAGTACTTCTTCATCCCAGATAACCAGGATTTCGCTTCCTCCCCCTTCTCAGTCTCTTCATTAAATGTTGGTGCTTTTATCTTTTTGAATTCCCCAAAAATTCCCTCATAAGGTTTGTATTTCCTCTTTTTAGTATAATGATTGTCATCACTACTAGCACTACTAGAATGCAAATTACGTTGTTCACCAAACACCTCTGAAGATGAATTGCTTTCTTTTTTAGTATGTTTCATCTTTTTAAATTTATGTTGATGACTTGTATCTTCTGATTTAGTTCTTCTACCCTTACCCTCAGTTTGAAACCTTTCTGTTAGGATCTGATTTAGCTCCTCCTGAGCCCTCAGAATCCTTTCATTCTCTCGTTTTATAGATTGAATTTCATATTTTAGGTCTTTTACTGTTTGTAATAGTTCTGAGGAATTGGTGGTTAAATATTATAGTATAGGATCTCTTGGTAAGTTTTCTAGTTCAGTAAATGGAGATTCCTCCTTTGCATATTCCTCCAGCATTTCCATACCTGTTTGTTAAACTTCAGAAACAATTTCTCTGTTGAATAACATTTAAAAGAAAATACATCAGCATAATAATTCAAATCACTGTTTCATAACAGCTAGTTTTGCTTCATTAAGGCCTAGTGTTTGAACCTTATGCTCTGATACCACATGTCAGAACCCCAAATTTTCACTAAAATTTAAAAATTTGAGATTACATAAAATGTTGAATCTGCAGTTTACTAACAGCTAATGTTTAGCAGAAAAAGAAACAGTCTAATGATTAGTATTACATATTTTCAAATTACGATAACTAAAGTAGTTTCCTTTTCGTAACATAATAAGGTTTACTTGTGTATTGTTTTATTTTAGTTTACTGATGAGTCTTCTTTATGGCAAGTAGGTGGAATCTAACTTTGAATCCTAGGATTAATTAGCATTTATGTTAATGCAAGAATATTACTGGTTCTTATAGGTTTATAGGTATGATCGAACAAGTAAACGTTTTAAAATTCATAAAGTATCAAGAAGTGTTTCTATTTGCAATTAATATGCTTAGTAAAATAAGGTGATAAATTCCAAGCAACTTCAATGAAGTAAAGTAGTTTATTTTCTCCAGTTTTTCTTGTAAGCAAAGTTCAAAATAAATTATTCCTTTCTTTATCAAACTTAGTGATATTAAATATACTTACTGTGGACTCTATACTTCTAATATTTGTCGTATATTGATTTTTATTTTAACATGCTTAAATTGCATCGTTACACTATTATGTACTATTTGTTTTTATACAGTAAGAACTTCAAACAATACTAATAGTAAGATTCTCATTAGAATATACAATTTGATTTCCTTCTTAACCTACTAGTATAGAAAGTATCCACCAATTACTTATATGTATAAAGCAATTGCTCATTAACAGGTTATTAGCTTCCCTGTAAATGTCATGCTGCATATTCTACTGTATCACATACATTATTGTAATATTTACTTCCGTACCAAACTAATCGATATTTGCATTCTTTAGGGCAGCTTACTTCTTGTAAATCTTCTTCATATTAAAAGCTTGATTAGGGTAAACTAAATTGCATCGTTTCACATGGAAAGTTACTTGCCTATACTATTTAAATATTAGTCAATTAATATTGTTCCAAAGATTAAAGACTTGAGTAAGGTTATAGCAGTATAATTCTTATTATTATCATAACGCCATTCTCGCATGAACTTAATGTCTAAAGTGGCTATTATGGTAGATCTTTGTCTTGCATAAACATAAAACTATCTTACCAAATAAATAATTGTGGTAAGTTACTAGCAATTGATAAGTTGAAATACAACTCATGCCTATGCAAGTCTAAACCAAAATTGAACTTGTAAAATAATTCATGGTTATACTCTTTTACCATGTTATCAAACTTTAAAATTCATTTACCATTCAAATCGTTGGTTTTATAAGGGTTATGAATATGCATAATCCATTATGTTTATAAACATACAAATCTATAGTTAGTTTAAAGGGTTCTAAGCAAAGATTTATGGGTTATATAAATCATTACGTGATTACCAAACTTTCGTTAGGTCAACGTCCTGAAAATCATTGTTTTACCCAATGCCAAATCAACGCTAACAACATTATGATATACATGTGTTATGATAACTTTGGGATAAATATATGGGCATATATCATAGTTCATGCATTGTTTGTTAAAAATGATTGCATAAATAATTGGAATTATTTGATCGCGGGTGGACTATTGAAATCGACCCATTGCATGGTTTGTATTATTGGGGGCACATGGTTATCTTCTAGCCATGTATTGGAGATATATAACCAATTCAACCCTAACCCTTTATTCTTCCTCCGTAGTTCACGGTGGCCTTTAGGCTGCCTACAAGGTCTCATGGCGGCCGCGAGTGTTCTCTCTATTCTATATTGCTCCAATGCTTACGTTTAAGTTGTTGTAGCCTCCAGTGTTGGGTCTTGTTGCCATTTCTTTGTATCTTTGGGTTTATACTCTGTAAAAGTCTATTAGTTTTGTTTGCACTTGGCTTGCAACCTATTTGTAATTCCACTTGGCCTTTTTCTATGGCCTCTCACTGCTATGCAAAGCTAAGACTTCACTGCTGTTGGTTGTGCTCCTTTGTTGTTGCAGGGTTTGGAGCTTCGTATGAGCAATTTGCAGTTAGTCATAGTCTCTCCATTAGACTATTTGAAATTCTTCCTTAAGGTAATTATTTAGTGTTATTTTCAACATACAAATTTACAACATGGTTGTTTTTGCAGTAGGGTTTAAATTTTTTTTAAGAGTTTTGTAAATAATACTCAGCATTGTAATCTCTTTGCAAAAACTTGAGACCGAGTTTGCATTCTATGAATAGACAATTGTTGGCTGTCTTCGAAGGTCATGGCTTCAAACGGGTAAGCCCTGCATTCATCTTTTGGGTTCTTTCCCTGATTGTAACAGGGTTGTCGATGGGAAACTCTGAGCATGGAAGCTTGTCTAGCTTCATCTTTAGCTACACAGTTTCTTTTAAATGATTATTGGGTTATATTTTGTTTACAAACCCTTGCCTCATCGATGGGTAGTCCCAGCCATGAGCTAGGTGTTGTATTTGGTTTAAAATTTTAGCCTTACGACCTATCAATGTGCTACAATAGTTTTTAAGATAGTTTGTCTTCAAGATTAGACTCATTTTTGCAGTATAATGTTTTGTGACTCAATGTAAGTATGGTTTTCACCCTATTCAACTGTGAATGAAGAAATTTTTTTTTATCATTTGTGTATATAATGTGGTTATTTATTTGAAACTGCAATGGTAACTTCGTCATAGAGTAATTCCTATATTTATTTGTTGGCTTAGAATTATGAGCTAGGGTTTTCCTGAATGAAACCCTTGTTTTAAATAATTCTTTTAATTTATTTTAATAGACTCTATTACTTGTAAAAAAGTTAATATTATTACTAGTGTATATTGGGATTTCTTAAATTTATGACTCTTTATATATTTGTTATAAGGACTTTAACCAGTCTACAATAGTTCAATTTGATTATGGATATAATGATCCAAACAAAATGGATTATAGCTTATTTGTTTTTATTTGAAACAATAATATTGGTTTAGGTTTTCGACCCTATAGTTTATCTTTACAGGTATAACCTGTTGCTAAATTTAAAACAGTTCTTTATTAAATAGATATTTATTTTTATGTTAGTTATTATCATATTCTTGTTGTTTTTACTGAAATGATAGAAAGAATTTGATTAAAGTTATTTGAAAACATAAATTCTGTAACTAGTCTATTCTTGATAATTTAAAATACTTTTCATAAAACCCTTCTTGTTTATAGTAATTGTTAGTCTTAGTGTAGTTAATATTATAAGTAAATAAACTAGGTAATTGTAGCTTATTTATTTATTTAACTGAATATAAACAAAATAGCTTGACTGTGATTCTTCTACTGTATTTAATTTAGTTAATAAGTAAAACACCAAGGAATAGATATATATATCTAACATAATGCAGTTTAACCTACAACATATTTTAACTTGAAATAAAAAGAAATAATCCATTGTCTGTAAACACGACATCTTATCTACTAAGGTATTTTCTTTACATAATAATTCTTCTACTTGTAGTAAATTTATTGTTATTTCAATACCAGTATATTTACATAACAATAAACATATAACTAGATCATTATACTTTTTAATTATAACCTACATACTAAAATAAATTACTCTGCTAATATGAAATGCATAACCACATCTACTCTATTCAGTCTCTTAACATTTTCTTCATCTACTTTTAATATGATGTCTATGCTGGATTACGGTCTAGTCCTTCCAGACATGGAAAAACATGGATTAGAATTATTTTCCATATATTTTAGCTTCATTCCTTCAATAATCAAGAAGATTACTAACTCTAACATTTTTCCACTAAATATTTAGCATTCATTTAACAGCTAGATTCACATTTAACTATCTAACATAGTAAAACAAAAGAATGTAGAACCTGATTAGGATAAACAACAACATCGTTAGGAGACCGTTCCTCCCTACCAAATCCTAGAAAGTGCTCAAACAATTCTTCCTCAGGACCCTCGAGCCTGTTCCTGGTATTCTTAGCTGAGAACTGGTGGATCATGCAAACAATAGACTAGTCCAATGACTCAGTAAACACTCTGCACTCAGCAGTAAGATCCTTTAGCTGAAAAGCTACACTAGATCACTTAGTAGTTATCCCGTTAAACTCTTTCCACAATTCCCTTCCATTGAATTTTTCTGAAGTACATTCACCTGATTTTTCACTTCTCTAGAATGAGCAGCCTTAGCTCTCTTCAATGGGAATTTTATAAATATTTCCTATGTCTTTTGAGTCATCATTAATTGAGCCACATTATCTAGTTCCACTTTCTTGGGGAATCATGACCCCAAATGTAGGGAGGTTGCCACCTACAATAGTTGGAAGTGGTTTGAGGATGCTTCGACATGTCTGTTTCCTCTCCACCTAGTCTCCTCCACCAATTTGACCAGTAAACACCCTTTTAATAGCTCTCCTAAGTTGTTGTCTCCACCTTTATTTATTTATAATTAAAATATTCAGAATTAAATTAAATATCCTTGACTCTAATGAGTTATCAATTACAACTTAGCATAAAATTTAACATATTGTCCTTAAATAAAATCAAATAAGATAATATTGTTTTTTGCAAAATTGGGGCATGTGACACCAAGAATGGTTACGATACCTTATAAGTGTTTTAGCGTACTTCTATATTCCAAATAATACTTCATGTGCTTCTGATAAATAAAATTCTTGTAATCAGACTGCAAAACCACTTGTTAAATGATTTATATTTATTCATAAAAAGAAAAAGAGTCTCTTGCAAACAATTTATTGGAAATGACTCGTATTTATTCTGAAGAAATTTTTTTTTTTTACATAATATCCTATTCTACTCATAAAGAAATAAAACAATTCAAGTATATGAATTCTTCCAATGTAACCAAGTTTGAAACAAAATTAAAAATATAGCTTTATCGACATACAAGAAAAATATTACAGTGATTGTCTCAATATGAAGAACCAAGTAACCTGTTTGATGTAGCAGCAATAAGCACTGAAGGAGAGGATGGTATCATGCCTCTTGGAACCATATTTCAATGTGACTTATGTATTCTAGATTCTCTCCTTCATTTGTTATGTCACGAGGTCTCTCATTAAACCCTAGAATGCTTACAGAATTTGAGTTTAGTGATGGGGAATATTCAAGTTCTGATGTTTTCCCCTCATCAGACGAGATGCATTCTATGTTGATCTTATCTTCTTGTAAAAAATGCCAAGTAGAAACTTCACTTTCTTTCGTAGCCTTTACAATCCCTTCATCTATAACCTCTCCAAATCTTGTATGAATTTCTTGTAATAATGTTGGTGATGTAGGTGAAGTGGGTAAATGTTGAAGTGCAACATTGTAAGCATATTGTACTACTTTATTATTGTTAGAATGTGGAATAGATTGAACAGGAATGTGCATAGAACATAGAGGAATTTTATGAGCAGGTGTTTGTGACAGGTGCAATTGACTATCTTTTGTGATTGATCTTGCTGGGTAAATAGGATGTTGTTGAAAATATTGTAGAACAGGAAGTGTTGCATCATAAGAGAGAGTATCCCTATGATCATAAGATGGGACATAAAATATTTGTGAAAAAGGTTTATAGGGGTTAAGATGAGGCTGCAACAACGAAGAAGAGGGTATATTCTTATGAGTCTTGAATTTTCCTCTTGAATACCTTCTACATAATTCACAAACATCATCATATGATAACTAAAATTCAACACATGTTCCCATTAGATTTAAAATTTCTAAACATTCATTTTTTATGGCTTTGAGTAAAAGTTTTTTCAAGGTATCCTTCCCCAACTGTCTTAGTTTTGATCTTTGAAGGCTGTATTGAAAGGGTTCGACATAGCTTTCCAAAATTTCTTGTTCTCCTTGGGTTATTTTCAATATGTCCTCCTTGACTCTGCAATAATCTTGGTATTGTTTTAAGAATATATGTTTCATATATTCCCAAGTTTGAATGCAGTTGCCACCTAGGCTCATGAACCATCGAAGGGCTTCTCCTTTCAAAGTAAGAGGAAAAAAATCATACTTTGAACATTATATGCTCTACAAAGTATTTCCAATTGAAATAAAAATTCATTGGGGTCTTCATTCTCTAGTCTATTAAAATTTGGTAAAATGGATGGGGGAACGTACTGTATTTGTGCCACTCCTCCTGGATCTCTAATAGGGAATTCAAAGGTAACAACTCCTTCATCCTTCTCTTCTACCATATCTTCCCACAACAAAAATAGCTTTTTATGTGTTATCTTAAGGTTCCTCTTTCAAATGTTCCTATCATTTTGTTAGCAAGTTGGGTGGCACTTACAACACCACTAAGTGATTTAATTGTAAAATAACACCTACACTCACATACGAGTAAATTGTACAAAAGTAAATTACCTAAAGGCACATGTACATCAAATTGAACTTATGGAAAAAATAAACTATCTACGTCTGCGAAAAGAAATGTATGCTTAAGATAATCAAACTTTGCGTAAAGTAAACAAACTTGTGTGAAAAAGGAACAAAAAAGGCTTTGGGTGACCCACTAAATTACATGCGTCCGGCTATCACACTATGTAAATTACATAGTGAAGTCGTCTTTACATCTTACTGTCTCCTCTTCCCCTTGCTGTGTAACATAAAGGAAACTTATCTATCCTTATCTATCTAGACTCTGTACATAAAAAACTTAACTAAAGGAAAACCGAGACTACTACTACTGTTGGGTTTTAGGGCGCCTATTATAACATATGCGTAGGTTCTCACCTCTCGTCTTAGCTCTCTCCCATCACCAATCTATCACTAAAATTCATAAGCAAGTTCTATTTTTCTACCTTACATAACAACTCCCCGGCAATGATGCCAAAAGTGTTGGGTGTGTTCTACTAGATTAATACACCTAATATTTAATTATTGGCATGGGTTGGTAGGCATAGAATTGATGCAAAATATATGTGAAGGTGGATTCGTAAGGCGTTGTAGAAGTATTTTAACAAACAAAATATCAAAAGATCTTTCAAAATGAAAAACCGAGTCAAACTCCTAAGAATTTAATCATTAATGTGATTGAACTAGAACAAAGCATCAAGATAGGATAATATCAGACTATTCTAATTAACAAATGAGAATATAACCACTATTTTTCATAACGAAATCTATTAAGTAACTTCAAGAGCTAACTATTCAAAGAAAGTGTACATTTGGAAATACAAGTACAACAACTAAATAATTTCTAAACAAATAACTCCTAACTAAAAAGGATACTATCAACAACTATCTAAAAGGATATGATGCAAAGGAAACTTAAATAAGTGAATGGAAAACTAAGTAAGAGAAACAAGTAGAAAACAAATAAAACTGAATTCTATCTACGACTCTCTATTGGTAATCATACTGTAAAAAATGAAACTATTCCTAAGGATAACACTACTAACCATATTTTACATAAAAATGGAAAAATTAATCCAAAAGCATAATTATAAAACAATACAAGAGTGGCAATAAAAAAGAATAAAAAACAAATAAAAGAAACAAAATATAACCTAACTCAAAACATGTTTAAAGTGAAAGGATAAAACTTTAATAAATGAAAACAATATAACCTTAAGTTTAAATGATCAATAAAAGTGTCATCTAACTATTATAGTCCAAGCATACTTCAAATACTAAAGAAACAAAAATTAAAACAATTTCAAAACACATTAAAAATGCTAAAAATGAAACGAGAGACTCGATGACAGACTGGACGAATGGTCTGAATGAAAGGTAGAAAAGCAGTCCGAATGGCAGTCTGTATACAAAAAACAATAGAGAAAGGCCTAAATGATCTAATTATCAGCTGATTTCATGCACATGAAGATGCAATGCATATGGAATAGTAAATAAACCTATTTAATCATCAAATTTAACAGTAAAATAAACTTAAACAAATTCATAAACAACAAGAATCATTGCTTATTAATAAAGAAATTGAAATTCAAATTGCATAATCTTATAAGAAAGAAGAAATAAATAGAACTTAGTCTATTTAAATTGATAAAAACAATATACTCTATCTTATGAACAAAACTAAATAATAAGTTGGAAATGAAATGAGAGAAACAAATGGAAAACAACTATGCGCGTAATCTAGCTATTTAATTCTGGAAATAAAATGCATTACAGAAAGAAAATGAAACAAATATTTACATAAACTTAACAAAATAAACAACCTAGAAATCGAAACTAAATTAGCTACAAAGAAAAATAACGAAAACAAGAAAAGAAAGCCTTTGGTTGTTGAGGGGTCCTCTAAGCAATCAGGGGTGACTCTCGGCTAGCACTTACATGAACAAAATCATAAACAGTAACACATACAGCTCTTTATTAAAATGATGGAACAGAGTTACAAACCTCTCCAAAAATGATTTCCTAACAAATGAAATGAACAGCTACGAACACTCATAGAGAGGCTGGTATTTATATTATTTAACAGAGATGAGCAAGTTGACTCTTTAGTGGTCGACTGCTCTCTATATTTAGCCAACCATAATGACTTCTAACTAATTGCAGGCCAATGCAGATGCTCTTCCCTTCTTCAGTGCAAGTCTAGTTTTCTTCAATGAGAACATGACACACATGCTCCTCTTTTATTCTAGTTGTGGTGTGGTGTTGAGCGCAAGCATCATAAATGCCAGGTCTTCTAGAATGGAGACGGTCCATTATCCAAATGCATGGATGATAAGCATGTGTAATGTCGAGTAGTGGTAGCATGAGGGCGATATTCTAGAACAAGATCTTCTCCATCAACCGAACTTGTGGATAGTAGGCCATTCGCAAAACTATTTCAACATTAAATGCCTGAAATCAGTTATAGACAGTGTGCATCCTCATTAACGAGTTGGATGAAAAGCTGGACAACGAGCTGCGTGACTATCTGCATGATGAGCTTGACATCAAGATCCATGATGAGTTGTATGGTAAGATGAATACGTTTTGTTTATAAATTTAGCCCAAAAGGATTATGAAATCTGCAAACAAATATGTAAATCAATTAATATATCAAATGTATTGCAATAATGTTATTTTAAATTAATTAAAACCATAAAAATGATAATAATAAAAGGTTTCATATAAACCTTAAATATACTCATACCTAAGGTTGAATAATGATCTGTGTGACATAAAATAGACAAAAGATAATAAAACATGTGTTTAAATGTGTTATTTAACTGCCAAAAATGATAACAAAATGAGGCTCAACAAGATGATGTTACACAATTGTAAACCTGCATTGTACATGTGATCTCCCTACTCCTTCCATATCACATTCCTTTCAACCCATTTTCCCCATGCCATCATGTCTCTCCTTGACTTGACTCAGCAAAACAATTAAAGATGGGATTATCATTGGTGGTTTATGAACCCATGGTTTTGGGTGTCATATGGTATTGCATGAGATGAATCCTACTTAAGGTCTTACGGAACTCCATTATAAATTTCCTTAGAGTGGTCATTAATGTCTAGACTAGTCATTCCTTGATTGGAGTGGTTGAGGGTAATAGATCTATTGTTGATGGTCTTCAAGATAAAATTACTATTCTTCACTGTGTGTGCTTGATTCTTATAATTATTATGTTTTATGTTGTAACAATTGGTTTCAGAGCTAGCTAGATGTGGACCTTGTGAAAAGAGTGATATGATTCTTATAACCATGGAGAGATCAATTGGGATAAAATATCAAGCTAGGAAAGGACATGGCATCGATCTATGTGAAGAATTAGCATAAGAAGAAAATGGAAGATAGATGAATATGTATCTTGATCACTATATTGTAATTTATTTTTTGAAGTTTGATTTAACCACAATGAAAATGGGAATATGGCTGTAAGAAATATTTAGCCATGCATACTATTGGAATGGTGTGTCAAGTATGAAAATACTAGACCTAGATTTGGGTTAGATGCCCAATTTAGACTTTGAGATGGGTTAGAGATTATCCCAAGTAAAGTTTAGTGTGGGGATTGTTAGATTAAACTCAACTTAGTAAAATAGTCAAATATGGGTTTATCAATGGTTGTTTAAGGGCCCATGGTTTTAAGTGTCCCATGTCCTACTTAAACTATTGAGGAAATCCATTTGTAAAGTGCTTAAGAGTGGTCGATGTTCGTTGGATTAGCCATGCCTTGGATAGAGTGATTAAAGATAAGACATCTATTGTTTTAAATTTTCCTATTTTGGGTTTTCATGGTAAAAATATTCATGTTCATTATGTGTGCTTGACTCTTATATTTATTATGTGCTTTATTTTCTAATAAAAGTAGATGATGTGCCACAACTTACATTTATAATAGAAACATCACCATATAGTCTCGCTAAGTCACATTTCCTTCAACCCATTTCCTCCATTCCATCGTGGCTCTCCTCCTTTTACCAAATTGTAGATAAATCTACACCATAGATTTTTTCCCGATCAAATCTTGGCCATTTATAACCTTTTCTTCTCTCTCCTTAAAAATTTTCGTAAGGTGCCATGATGACATTTAGGTTGTCAATATCATTTCCAATATAATTTGGAACATTCACACTAAACTATTATCCCACATCGTACCTTTTTTCTAGGCTTTGTAATGCAATTTATACCATCAATCTCACTTCGCAATATGAAATGCACGAGTCACAACAAAACTTTATCCATCGCTTTTGCCCTATACAAACACTAGCGAGGATTTTTCCACTATTAATGTAATCTTGGCCATTCGCATTACGTTTAATGACTTGGGACCCTCACAACATGGTTTAATGTGATGATTTGCACATCATTGATCTAAATGATGTGACAAGATATAGGTTGTCCATGCTACCTCAATCTATTTATACGTCTTCCCAAACCATTAAGATGGAGATTTTAGGGGTCATTGATCAATATAATATGGCAATATCTAGGTAATTCATGCTAGTCTCACCTTTTTGGCACTCTAGTGAAATCCATTAATGCGATGCGATGTGGATAGTAGATCTTAAGAGCCTAATTTGATTTTGGTTTTATCAACATACATGTTCCCCGAAACATTGAAATCAACAAGGATCATCATATCTAGTGGGTTAAAACTCAACCATTGGTTTTCCTTACCACAAGTAACCTTCCCCATGATGGTTTTTTTCTCTTGTTACATGGTTACCACTTGTAGCATGGAACTCCACTTGGAACATCCATCTATATAATCAACTCCGCATGTCTAATCATGTCATACTATCACTTAACATAACTATTACAAGATTTGGATCAAATTTCACCATAAAATACATTATATGTGTGTGTGTCTGTTTGTGTGCTTGTGTGTATGTGAGCATATTTGTGTGGGGGTGGATGGGCCCTATGTGTGTGTGTTCCCTAAGGAATATATATAATTGATTTTCCATTCCACAAAGGTGAAGTCCCTATGTCTTGGCTCTAAGTCCTCCAGAGGGGGTGTTCACTCAATGAACTTGTTATATAGCATGACCATTGCGAGGATATTAAAGAATATCCCTAATTTCACTAAATCTTGGAAAATTTCTCGTAAAATTATATTCTTGAACACCCCTTCCAATATGCCTTTTAAACTAATAAAACCCCTAGTTTCACCATATATTCTAGGTAACCCATTTTTCATAACCCCTTTATATCATATTATCATGTTGTAAAAAATAGGATCCCTAACCAATCTTAGTATAACCAAATAGGATGTTAAATAAAATAATAGTATAATGCTAATAATGATCCCACTAGGATTTCAAGGGTGACTAATCAATTTGTTGTGTCGGATGGTGGGAGACCCAATCAAATAGTAATGGGGAAGGAAAAATGTGTAAAAGGAAACTTAGTCAAGAGATCAATGTAACAAATAATGCAAAAAACCAATAGTCCAATAGTCAGTGCAATGCTTAGAAAAGATGATAATTGTATATGTTTCACAACACAACATCTCAATCAACCAATTTTATATCATGTAAATACAAGTATACCCATAATGATATAATGTTTGATGTAAGAATAATAAATTAAACTCCATAAAATTGCAAAATTGAAACTCTTTCATGGATGGACTTCCCTATTGTTTATTGTATTTGATTTATTGAGACAAGATGTGAATAGACACTTGATTTTTTTCTAACAACAAACTACAACAAATAAACAATATTGATTCATGGGAAAAATGTTTAATAAAAATTTAAACATGTTTGAAGAACTTGAAACAATCCATTGACAAAAAAATAAGTCATAACGAAATATTTCTTATCCATTCTGCAAAATTTCTTTTACCTTAATTGACCATATTGTATGCAATCACTTTATACATTTAACTTTACGTGACATTACATAAAACTCTATTTAACATAAATATTAACTATTTTAAAACCAATATCATAAAAAAATTATAAAAAACATTATATTTCACACACACAAACACATTATATAACAAGCTAATATTTTAAAAAAATAAGTAATTGAGGTTCCAATATAACAAAGTAATTAAGGATTCAGTCGATTCCTGTAATATGTGCTAGGAGAGCATGGCTATTAGAGTTCTGAGATGAAAATATTTCATATTTCCTACTTGTTTTCTAGGAATAGGTCATCGAGACGATTTGATGAGGAATCCAATAAGGCATAACATTGTGTTAGATATAGGAGGAANTATATATATATATATATATATATATATATATGAATTTATCACATTATTTGAATTTTATTTCTCATCCCAGCCAAATTAAATAACGCACAATATTTATATTACTATGTCAAATTAAAACCCCCCCTTAACCCCTTAATACGAGGCAATATATTTTTGAGGATTTTAGAAGTATTCAAATGCCCAATTTGAATGGGAATGATATGATATTTCATTGCTATTGAACCCCCCGTGAAGTCTTCGTACTCAGCCTATAAACCCTAAAAATAACAACTAGAATAAATTCCCTCTAGAACAATCCTAATCAAGTAGAACTCTTCTTCATTTCCTTGGACAAAACCTATAATGAGATCTCATTCTTTGCTTGCAATATTTTAGGGTACCCTATTTCCCTTCAAATTCTTCAACATATGATGGCAAGGAATCTCATTACTAGGGCTCTATCAATTATTAGTTTTAGGAAATTTTTCCTCTCATAATAGTATGATAATAATCAATAGCAATAAGATCGATAATGTCATGAACGTACATGAAATAACAATCCACAACTCCTTTTCAATCTATGAAATTACAATCTATAATTTAGATTTTGGAAATTTTGCTCAATTCGTTTTCCCAAAAGTTCATATAGGAAAGCATAATGAATGAATGATTGAATTTTCTAGTTTCAAACATTATATTTCCATGATCATAACTCGACATATGATCCTCATGAGGATCCTATGTTTTTTCCTTTAATCCCCAAGTTTAAGTTAAAAATACACAAAGGTTAATTAAAGAAAACGACATAATCATGGGTCCAAGTACCTTGACATATATCACTAGATAAATCTTATGATTAATTCCTAAGGTATTATGTTAATAACTCAATAAATTCCTCACCCGTTAGCCCCCTTTCACTTCCTCTAATTCTGGAATCATAAGCCCCAGTTTCTTTTTTATCTCCTTTTGTTTGCATCTAATTAAGTTTTTAATATAATAGATAAATATACATCATTACAAAATATTTTTTCTTCCTTGACCATATATGTCAAACTTTTAGCCACTTTGTCATTATATATGCATTTACATTTAGGGGTGAAAAAACAAGGTGTTAGACTTGAGTACGTGTTGGTTCAAGTCCCACTCAAAGAAGAAAACAAAAGTAAAATAAACATTATTTTGTAGAGATACTTGTTGAAAAACTAACCAAAGGAATTGGTTGAAACAAACATAACAAACTATAGGTGTAAGGCTTTCATAAACATACCTAATGAAAATGAAGAGGCCCTCGGGACTTATTTTCTCTGAGGTAGTGAGAGTGTTGTAGAAGGAACACAAATTATTCTTAATTTGTCCTTGGTGGTGATGGAGGAACCATATAAATATAGGACTCATTTCAATGCCATTTAAACACATATCCTAAAGCTCAGCTTCACTCTTCAATCAATGAATCTACCCCTAAAATCCTACCTTTACTTCTAGAACTAGATTAATATGCGAATACTCTTTCTCAAACTCATATTCAACCTACAAATAAACATCCAAGTAAAATCCTAACATAAGAAAATATACTATTGAAACCCTATAAATTATTGCATTGGTTATTGTCATTACAAATATGTATCCAAACTATTTTTTGGTGCAAAAATAGAATTGATGTGAAAAGATAAATCAACATGCCTTCAATTTCATGTTGATGACACAACAAATTATCTTGGGTAGTAGATTTTAAAAGGGCATAAATTGATCAGAACTTGATCTGTGAGCTTTGTTGTGTGAGAAAATAGTTACAACACACATGTTTAATTTATTCATTTACTCAACTTATAGCCAGTTATATAAAAAACTACCATAAGAACTACATGCTAAAAATTTTAAAACATTATTCCCAAGCTTAAAATATATAATAAATTCCATAAACAAGGCATTTCTCTCAACATATGATTTAAGACCACATAAAAATTCAAAAACCGTAATGCACGAAACCTAACAAAATTCGTTAGCATTCGTTTCCCGTGTCACCTTCCTGCGCCTTTATATCCTTGGTGCCAACCTCCTCATAATATTTCTTGAGGGTATGTAGATCATCTTGTGCCTTGTATAACTTGTCATCTTTCATACCCTTTCCCACATACTAATAAATGAATTGATCACTTCACATACATGACATTGAAGTTATGGTTGATTCTCAAGAACCCCTTTGTGACACTAGTAGAGGTGGAAATCACACACAACTATCTAAACCTTGGTGAGGTCTCCTTTAGGGATAAGGATGAGAGGTTAGTAGTTTATTCAACACTTGAATATGGTGGGATAGCCATAAAAAAACTAAATGGTTCTATTTATTTTGATGTTTGTGATGATAACATTAACATCCTTTGGAATGAAATCTCCATGCTACAAAAGACAATAGGATATGTATTTTCCATGGTGAGGATCACACATGACAATCATGGAGGACTAATCAAATGCATTATTTGTAATTTCAACAAGAAAGGTGTTCATACCAAGCCTTTTTCACAAAAATCATGAAGACATAAAATGATAAAATAAATCACATGCTGGACATGGTGTTCACAAATTTTCATAGCCAAACCAAGCCTTTCCCTTGACACTCATCTTTTGAAGTAGTTTTCACCAAAACCCCAAGCAAAGAAGGAAGTAGCATCCCTCAAGAACCTTAGTTGACATGACCGAACAAAAGAGCATTAAAATTGTCACCAATAACATACTAGATACATTTTATTTTTATTTTTATTTTATTTCTGCCAATAATAAAAAATAGTGACTTTGTCGAATAAAAATTCAAAAAATAATTGAAAAACTAGTTTAGATAAGATATAATACTTAGAGTAATAATGGACAAACCTTTAAAAGACAAAGGACCAATTCTTAGAATCCAAATACGTGTCACTTAGCCAATCAACCAATAAGAGCATTCCAAGTATGGGAACAAAACGCAGGTCTACTTAAAAATAGATTATTACACTGATATAGTAGTTTAGAATTTAGGGTAAAGTAGAAATTACGTTTTTCCTAGACTTTTGAGAGATGAGACAAGTAATAATAATGGACCAACCCTAAAAATACAAAGGAACCACCAAATCTCAAAAGACAAGCAGGTGTAACTTAGCCAAGAGCGTTCCAAGTTTGGGAGGAAAAATATGAGCATTCCAAGTTTGGGAGGAAAAAGACATGGGCACTTTTAAATGGAGAGCTCTAAAAATTAGAGGATTTGGATCAAATTTTTTTTTTTTGTCAAAATTGGGTTTTTAATCAAAATTTAATTGTGTTCTGATCACAATTTTCAATAGAAGTGGATTTAGGCCCCCATAGAAACACCTAGTGAACCCAAAATTCCAGAACTTGATAGCTTTAACTAGATTTCGAAATACTCTAACCAATTTTTTTCAAAATATTACTAAAAAAATATTTCTATTCAGACCCAAATCTTAAAAATTTTAGACTATCATTTAAAAATAAATGATTACATCTATAGAAAGTATATTTTCCATGGATTTCAGGAGAAAAAAAAACTATACTATCCAAATTAATTTTATGAACATGACACTCAACTTTTGATTGACAAGTCTTTATTGACCTTGTGGTATAAAACCATATATGATGGATCATCCATTCATAGCTCTTTGCTCCTTTTGAAATCTGTTGAAGGGTTTTGTGCCTAGATCATCCATATTCTTTGTTTTTTTCTTTCCTAGATCATCCACCTTCTTCTATGCCTAGATCATCCATCTTCTTCTCATTTTATATTATGTTAATTCGTTTTATGCTCTGTTGACTAAAGGTTAGTTAAAATGGCTGACCTAGAAAAGTGTTATGAATTGCCTAAAGAAAACCTCATCAGTCTCTGTAAGGTTCCTACGCAAGTCCCTCTAGATAATAAGAAATGGAAAATACTCACTTCATTTCTATGGATCGGTCGTAGGCCTTTTATTGATGATTGTGATGCCTAAATGACATCCTCTTACTCCCTCTACGCTTGTTGTTTGCAATCCTCTCACGAGAACATTCTTAAAACTCCCCCCTTTGTTATACATTCAACACAATTTAGTTTGAGACATTGCGGGAGGGGAGGGCGACATGTGCGACACATACAAAGTGGTGGTTGTGGGGAATTCAAAATCTCTAAATTCACTAACAGTATAAATCTAATAAATGAACTTATTGACAATCATATTCTGTCTATATTTGAGTTGTTTCTATAGCTATTATTTTACACTTCTAATATTATTCTATATAAGTGTACTCTTTGTCTTACAATAAAATGACATGTCACATGTAGTAGAAAGGAATTTGCACACAATAAATATTTTTTCAGTCTTAGTTTTATTTAAATGAGAATCACCTTTAAAACATATAAGAAATATTACTACTTTTGATGTTATAATGGTAGTGTTAGCGTGTAACTATGGTAATGAAGCTAAAATCCTAAAACTTAACATATAAAAACAAATCTAGTCAACCATGATGAACATCGTCAATGTAGTGATCATTAATGATCTAACTTGAATAGAGAACACGACAATTTTTATCTAGAATTTTTACTAAGCCTTGGTCTTCTTGATTCAAATACCCTAGACTTATTTCTATAGGTAATGCAAAATGATATCCTCCTCTATTTAAATAATAAAACATGGTCGCCGATTTAACCTAGCAATTTCTTCATTTTTTTGGGATCTCAAATACCTTCAAGGATTTCCTAAAGGTCTATGGGATGTTTCCATATAATAAATGGAAGAAATCATGCATTGAGCTTATGATTTTATCTACAAAGTGCCCATAAGTTATGGCCATTACCTGTATACTCATTGTGTTAAGTTCCTTGGCTACTACTTACAATATATTTGAGAAGGACCTTTGTAATTTCCCATGGTCCACCAATGATGAGGGGAGAGGATTTTAGAGGGTGAATAGAATCCTAAGTTGTTTGTGCAAATATTGGGGCCATGGACCTTATGTGTACTTATTTTTCCTTTTACAATATCTTAGCCACCAACTACTACTAATCCTCCCTAGTTTTTATTATTATTATCTTACCGTTGACCTTATTTGAAGAGCCATATATAAATTTAATAATAGTAAACATATTTACCTCAAATACATGTATTTTGAATTCATCAAACATGGAATGTAACCTTAGCTTTACCGCTTGGATTCCCTTTTCAATGAGGTTACACGTTCCATGTTTCCTCTTTGGTACTAACATGTGATTCTCCATATATTACACAAATCAATTGGTATCTTAGATCCTAATAACTATACAACTATCATTTTTCCACATTTAATTTTTAAACACCTTTCACCTATGTTTATGTTTACATGTTTGATTTTTTTGGGAAGCATGGGTGGAAAACTGCATGCCATGAAAACTTTAGGTAGACTCTCATGCAATGAAACATATATTAAATTGACTAGCATCAAGGAAGATCGACATAAGTCATTAAAATTTTATTTCCACTTTGTTTTCTTTTGAAGGGCCTTTGACATTATATCCATAAAATTACTCATGGCATAGCATAATACATTGGGGGTACCTAGTATCGTAGTATAAAATGTAGCATGTTTCTTTACATGATTAAAATGGGAAAATTTTGTATATATCTTTGATTCTTAAAGAGTATTAGGAATAACCCTGGGAACCAAAAACAAGTATTTTATTTTTTCCTTAATCTCTTTGGTTTTTACATTGATGATCTAGAATGCCTTAATAATAATTCTACTCGTTCTCTTTTCTTGTTTGTAGATGATGTAATTTCCTTGGCCTCTATATACACATGTTATAGTGGCAAATTTATGTTTTTGGTGGGTTGTTAAGTTATCATTTATTATTGATATTCAAACTTGTGAAAACATAGATCATGCTTTTTAATACAACCAAAATATTTCTCTATAGAAATAATCTATCTTTTGAAGGGAAAGTTGGAGAGAACACCACTTTGTATAATTGGGGTAATCTTCATGGTTCCTATATTCAATACCCTACATCCCAACCATGAGTTTGTAAATGGTTTTCTTTACTAGCCTCACTAGATAGAAAATGTTTTTGTATTCACTTTTATTACATTCCATTGAATATGAGGATATTTGATAATCTCACTAATCCCATAGTTATAAAGCAGGGAATCCATGCTTTGAGAAGGGTCCAAAAAATATGAGAGAAGTTTTGGGGCTGAATTGAACCTTGAATTAATTTAAAATTGTTTCTTGAAAAAATAGTATGATAAGTTGTTCATAAAAGTTCTTTTATGTGAAAGTTATGATCATGTTATTGTCATTCGAACCTCAAAGGAATTAGAACTAAAATAATATTGACACGTTTACATATGTTTATCGGATACACCATTTTCTACATATTGGAATAAAGTTAGTATTTTACATGTTAAATTCCTTTTAAATTTGCTTCCACTTTATGAAATCCATACCCATCAATCACTAATTTATGTAATTGTCAACTACTAGTATGCAGTTAAAAGTGAGATATTTCAAATACCTCGTAACATCTATTACATGGTACCATTTGAAAATGTCACACCCAAAGAGGAACTATGTATGTAAGGAAGAATCCAATTCATATGTAGTATAACTTTTGTAGATTAATTAGTGCCTTGTAAGAAATGAACACCCCTAAATTTAGGGTATTCAAGATTTTATGATTAAAGTTATTTATAATGCTTCTTATGCATGCTATTATGATTATTGTTTGGTATGAAGTTTAAACCAGCCCTTATAAACCATATCATGTTGATGGTTATATACATATTTCCGTTTCTAGAAAAAACCCTTATTTCTTAATACCTTTTCCATTGACACTCTTTACTGGATACATATTTTTCTTTTCTTTTTTTCAATTACTTAACATATGTCAAATGAATTTTAAGGATATAGCATATCATGTATTTAGCAATACCATTTTATTTTTTTAGCATCTTTGGGACATGTTCACTCTTTTTTTCTTAAGAAATGAGTTGATCCCTTTCAAGAATTATTTTAAAAGTAACTTTATGCACTCTACCCAAATAAATAATAACAACTTTGTTACATGGTTACCAAAACATTGATATCTCTTAACAAGAATAGATCATAAGGCACCAAGCCACCCTTTATAATGAGTAAAGTATGTACAAAGAAACCAAGCCAAAAATTTTAATCTTCCAACAATTTGAAGGTGACAAATAAATTCCGCTCTAAGTGACAAAGACTTCATCCATGAGAATCTCACCAAAGGAGATTAGCTACTACTTTGCAACTATGCACAATCTTATAGATAGATCTCCAAACTATTATAATGTATCCTTTAATTGCTAATAACAGTCATGAGGCAAAATGTGAGATCTTATCCTTGCTTAACCAAGCCATATAAAACATTCTACCACCATTCTCGGAGATTGTTGCTTCTCCATAACAGATGCAAAGGGGAATGGGATCTTCTATTGAATAAGATCCTTCTCGATCTAAATATACCCACACTTCCAAAAATATGCCAAATTATATTGTATATATGATCACAATGATAATATTGGGGTTGACATCCAAATCAAGCACACTACAATGGCTCCAAGAAACTATGAATCAAGGATTTATTTCCTGATTGAAAATCATTATAAATTGACCGTGATTAATTAAAATGCTTAGAACATCTAATGGATACATTCATTCTTGAAACACCCTTATAATGTTGTTTTAAATTCAACTCAACCTACCCTAATTGTTTGATATGATGCTACAGGTCTACTGCTATGAAACTAAGACTTTTATGCACTCTCATAGGTTACTATTAACTCTTGACTATTGTTTTAAAGATCCAACCATACATAAGAATGCAAGGATATATCTTAGGATTTTTACCATCTTCTCGTAGTCTATGGTCCCTCCAAAATGTGAATATAATTCTTAAATAATTGCACGAATAGATGCATTGTAGGTTGATCTCTTATAAGAATTAGGGTTGTGCTTAAATCCTCATAACATTGTGTCTTCCTTCCAATCATGAGACAAACCATATAGGGATGGAATGTCTATTTCTAATAATGACTAAGATAAGGGTAAGGGATGCAATATTCCCCTCAATGTATATCCACATATCTGAGGACCAAAACATTTACAAATGTGAAGTGTGTTCTACATAAAACTATCTCCTCGCTCATGTGATGGTTGCAATCTTGTTACAAGACCAAAATAGAGAGAGTAATTGTTTGCATGGTGTGTAATGGTAGAAACATTCCTAGTTTATAAATATCTTGAATAAATAATGGATTTTTCCTCTACCCAAAGAATCATATCCATAACATCAGAACTACTATAACTTCTAAAGACTTACACAAAATACTACCCTTGTTTTTCACCTTTATGATGGGCTTGGGAAATACCTTCTATAATGATGGTTTGAAGGTATTAATTTATATATGGAATTATTGATTCCCCTCTCATTTCTTTAAGACATGCCCATCTTTCTCAAAATGGGGATACAATTTTACGAAATGTTCTAATTGTTGTCTGCTATAGGACTAGTGTTTATGACCTTATTGATACCCATACCTTTAGTAATTTTTTATCATCTAAATAATCACAAGATGAACCCTTTTCAAGAGTGGATTCCCATACAAAATTGGTGGTAAAAAGCACATTTCAATTTATATGGAAATTACATGAATAAGGTTGCTTCACTTATAGAAACACCTACATACGAGGTTGTGAAAGCAAGTAAACGATATCTAAGAACAATTATATCACTACCATCCATGCTAAAAACTTTATGTAAATCCATTCGACGGCTTACAATCATTTTTTGACTAGATTTGTATGGGAAATTTTTAACCGTGTAGAGTTTATTGGCCTAGGAAAGGAGCATAAGGAAAATGCTCATGAGCGCAACCAAAGAAGATGCATCGCGCGTGTGATAGAAGAAAAGGAAGATTGCAAAGGAAGAAAAGGACCCATGAAGGCATAATATAGAGGTGCGCTGTGAAGGAAAGGCAAGTGCAAAAGCACACAAATGATAATATCTAGAAAGTGACAAGTGCAGAGTCCAAATCATGGAAATTTATGACGGTGTAATCCCATAGATATGCATGTATGAGGGGATATTTGTAAGTTAGGATGATAGTGCCTCATTTCAAGTCATGATCACCATAGTTGTAGCCTGAGGGGAGGATGATGGTGACAGTTAACAGACTGCTAGTATGCAGTGGGCCCTACTGGGTCATGTAAAATAGTATAAATAAGAGGGATGCAATAGTTAGAAGCTTGGATTTGGTTGGATTTCGTTGGGTTGTAGTACCTTTTAGTTGTTTATCATTAACTATAATTATGTTTTAGGTTAGCCCGTATTTAATAGTTTCTCTGTTCAAAGGTAATCCATGGTGAAGGATGCCATTTTTGTTGTAATGTTGTAGAGATCAGCAAAGAGGAGAATCAGGAAGAGTCGAGTAGTGATAGAGGAGCTATTGAGCTATGGATCTGGTTGTTGTGTCCACGGACCACTAGGAGTAGATGTAGAGTAGAAGAGAAAACTAGAGAGCATGAGAACCATAATTCTAAGTCTTAAAGACATATCCTAAGATCAGTATGCATCCTGCAGACTGCAAGGTGTTATATCCTTTTCTCATGCCAGATGAAGAGCACCTTGGTGGTTTTTTCCAGATGGGTTTCCACGTTATCTCTTGTGTTTGAATGAATGATTTATGTGGTGAATTTTTATGTGAATGGTTGTTATTTTCTTCTTGTATAATGTTAAACATTGTTTAAATCTCTGATTTTATTCTGTAATCAGTCGACAAATGATCGAAAAGGATTCCTTGAAATGAACATATATATGCCGACCTATATGTTTTTGGCTTGTGTGATGACTTGAGTCATAGGTCCAACTGGTATGAGTTAGCTACGTCACACAAGTCGCACCAGTTTCCAAGTGAAAAGGAAGGTTAAGTTGCATGTGATGACATATATTTGTGCTCAGTCATACAAGACTAACTCCTCTGCCCAACCATCCTGTTGTCTTCGTGGACCTCCTTGGCTGCGAGCCAAGAAACTATAATCCCTCAACAATAATGGAAACATGGTTCCGGTGGTTACCCATATAAGAGATATCTTGGGTGAGACTGTGCCTACTTCACAGGTGTTGCTGATGGGGCTTTCTTTGTCGGGTCGGTATCTTGGGTAGTTGTTGGATCGGCGGGCTTCGCAGCACCTGGGTTGCATGAGTTAGGAAAAGTGGCCAACAAATGGTTCTGTTTCCTAGAACCTATTGATCAAATCGAGGTAAATTTCGTGGCACCCAATGAAGAATGAAATAGAAGACTGGTTGGATTCTAAAATGTTGGCATTCACGCAAGAAGAGATCATAGGAACACGGTTGAGCATAGAGAAATGGATAAATGAATATATATATTTTGGTATTCATGAGATATTCTTTGTTGAGTTCCCCATTTTCTACATGAATGGTTATTAAGATTGGCAACTAAGAAAACCAATTTCTAGAGAAGGGAGATTGTTAAGTGGAGCAACCAGCTGGTTCATGAGGTAACCAGTGTAAGTAACTATATTTCTAGAGCTATTGATTTTTGGGTTGATACTATATTGCAAGGATATATTACTGAGTTTGTAGTAGATACTATAACCTCATATATTGAAGTTGAAAGAATTTTTTTCCAAGGACCACGAAGGATATACTTGTTATGTATCAGTACATCTATAAAATTACTTTCCTATGAGAAGGGTATTTTGCACTTGAATAGTTGAGTCGTGTGCCTAGAAGGAGGCTATGTCACAAAAAACCAAGTAAGAAAATGGGGAAGGGTACATTGAAATGTTCCCCAGAAGAACAGAACCTGAACTAGAGTTTGGAGTCCTAAGGAGTGGGAGAAGATTTAGATCAAGAAAGAGAAGGAAAATCAAAAGAGGGAAACAAAATACTAGTTTTCTCAAAGGAAGTGAACACAAAATTTGGTCATATGAAGATGAGGGGTCTTCCGACAAAGAGGATGACTACAACCCGATATTGGAAGGACCTAAATATTATGAGGACTCTGAGGAGACATCAGGATCAGATTGCAACTACATAACACTTGCAATATAACCTGAGACAAGATCTAGAGTTTCATCCTGAGAAAGGACCACTAATACGGATAGAAATATCCCTAGAACTAGTGCACAAGGAGGTACACATGCTTTGAATCCTAGTCTAGAAGATCTTGATGCCAACTCAATGGCTACGATAGACATCCAGTTATCCACATTTAATGGAAATGGAACGGAAGACCCCAAACAACATTGGTTCCTATGTGAAGTTGTTTGTATGGTACGTTTATTCCATAGTGTAGACATAAAGAAGGCATGGATGATCATGACCTTGAGGGGTCGTGCACTAGACTAGTTCATGAAGTTCTACATCGCACGAACCGAAACACCATAGAATACCCTTGAGGACATCCAAGCTATGATGATATTTGAGTTTAGGAAACCTAAATCAGAGTCACAATGTATTACTAAGATTAAGGAGATTAAGCAGACTCCAGCAGAAGTCGTGTGGTACTTTGATCAGCAATTCAAGATGCTGATGGCTAAAGTAAGATTCCAAATGTCCGATGTACAAAATAAAGAGTGGTTTATTGTTGTGCTACTACCACACATCCGAGGACCGTTGATGTAGCAGAGGATTGACTTGAAAACAGAAGCACTAGAGTTGGCAATGAAGTTAGAGGCCCCACCCATTGGTGTTGGTGCCGCTGGAATGGTATAGATCCAGTCACAGCTGGCCAACCTAATGATACAAATCCAAGATATCAAGAAAAGTAACGAAGCAGAAGAAGACTTGTGGTGCACAAAATGTAGGACGGATGGACACACTAAGGAAACCTATCCGAACTTCCTGAACTATGTCACGTCAAGTACACCTAACCCATTAAACAACCATGGGCTACCATGGTGTCATATATTCCATTGAAGAGGCGACCATGATGAAGAATGTTTATATTTGAAAAAAATTGTAAGTACCACTGCAAACCTATTCTGTAAATTTGTAAATCAGTAGGACATGATGAAAAATACTGTAGAGCATACCATTTTTTGAAAGAAAAGATAGTCGACACATACTCAATGAAAAATGAGGGGTTCCCTTAGGCTGAATAGGAACAAGCCTCATATCAACCTATGTAGTTCCCATCTAATGAGTACCAACATCCATACATTCCTCAACAGCCATACACACAATAAAACCCCTATCAGCAACACTACTAGGAGAACCACTACCACCACAGCAACTACACTCGCAGGAAAGGGGTGACGGAAAATTCAGAGGACAGGGTGGAGAAGGAGGATCTCATAGGGGAAGAGGTCAATTTACATGCTATAATTGTGGAAAACTGGGTCATTTTTCCAAATACTATTTAGATATTGCAAAAACATGTTCATATTGTAAAGGACAGGACCATAATGTTGAACAATGTCCTTAGCTGATCACAAATTGGCAAGCAAGGAGATTTGCTGCACCTAAACTTCCACCAAACATGAACCCAAATGAAAATAAAAATGTTCATATGATCGTGGTTGAACCATGAGACCTGAACATCACCATCATAAATCGAGGAGGTGCATTAACTAGAGCAGACCAAGATAACCTGCAAGAACACCTGTAGCCACAAGTGAGCTCAGTGGCATAGAAAAAGGAACAAATAACCATCTAGAAATAGAAATAAATATTGTGGGATGTGCAATTGGAATTTATAATCCCAACAGTACCATCAACTTCCATGGAAGTCAAGGACATGCCTGAACGGTTCCAACATATATTGCAGAAGAATGCCCCACCAAAGGTTAGTAAGCTAAGAACCTTTTTGTCCAATTGTTTAACACTAATGCAAGAAAAATATGCTATTGCACAGCTACAAGAAATGATAAATGAGATTCCTATAGAGCCACAACCGGAGAATCAAGTTAAATAAGTACAAAAGAAATTTAAAACCAGCCGCAAATAAAGGATGAATGCGCAGATAGGTGACTATGACATGGACTATATCATCTCAGATCCAAACTCAAATGTCAACATTTTGATGTGACAAACATGGGAAAGTATGGGAAAGTCGTGCTTGGACTGGTCTCTTATCTAGTTGTGACTTTCCAATCAGGCGAAGGTCATACCCATTGGCTAGCTGATAAGTGTAATTGTTGATCTCAAAGGATTGCACACATCTGCAAACTTTGAGGTCATTAAAATTGTAGATGACATGAACCCTTAACCCGTACTGCTGGGAATAGATAGGGCGATAGACAACTAAACCATCATAAACTTCAAAAAATGGATTTTCTCATTTGAATATGACGAAATGAGGGTAGGATCACCCATCTATCCATTTGAGGGACAAAGATACATCGAACTTGTCTATAATGAGTGGCAAGGTGACTATCTCGACCAGATCTACAATGTTACATCTATGCAGGAAGATTATACCAGTCCAATAGCAAATGGAAACTTGAGCTAGAAATGCACAAGTTCCTATACATCTAATTCAGGAGAGGCTTTAGAGAATTTGAAAAATAGATTACACGAAGTCTCTATGAGAAGGTGTGCAAGAGTTACAAGGTCTGTGCGATGGGTGTAGAATAATTCAAGAGAATCACCCACCTATGAGAGTTTCATATACACCTTAGATATGACACATAATCCCTTCTATACATCTTGATATCTGTGACAAGGACCCCAATAGGTTGCACATACACTAGTAATTTCCAACAAACAACCTACAATGAAGGCTACATTTCAGAAGGAAGAAGCAAGTATAATTGCATAGTTTCCCCAGGCCCTGAAAATCAACCAAGTGCATGTTGGATCATCAAAGATCCCAAACCTCACCAATGTCCAAAATTATTCGCATACTAATGTAGCTGCAAAAATCGCAAATATCCTACAAGAATACTAAACTATATTCCCTACCAACTGTTCAGGAAGGAGGGGAATAATAGGATATTTAGATGGGATGAAAATACCCTTATGGCTACAGAATAAGATAATTCAACAACGTAAACTGGCACAGCATGATCAGTATAACAGGGTGCAGCCATCTAAAGAAGGAAGACTTGTGCTACAATATGACAGCAGAGTATTCAGGAAACCAGGAAAGCTAAAGACACAGTGGCTAGGGCCATATAGGATCGCGGATGTTATTGATATGGGTGTAGGACAACCCCATAATATTAGATGGTACCCATGTCATGAGTATGGTAAATGAAATTTCCCCAAAACCATAATACGACACGTATAAAAAAAAACAACAGGCCAAAAGATATAACCTACTCTGTTGTAAGATTGCGACAGAACCAACATAAAAGAACGAGCAATGGAACGCACAAAATTTAAGTTATCACACAACCTCAAGTAAGGGAAATGAAGTGTGGAGAGCATGGGACAAAGCAAGACGTGGAAAAAGAAGACAAGAAGCAAGAATGATAGACTGGCTAGCATTAGCAGCAAATCATTGACAAGGATGTGGGAAGCTGTGAGAGCTATGTGACATTATTCAGCACAATACAAGGAATAGGGTGGCATACTTGGTAATCCCATCACCTATCCTTACAATAACTACCATAACTAGCCTGACAAGTACAACCCGAAAAGCCAGACACATAAATTAATTAAGAAAGCATCAAAAATAGCAACTCAAGGAATTGATTAGACCTCTACCTCCTTTCGAATGATGATTGAAGGATGTGGAGAGATGAATAAATATTCAACTTCCCATCAAGTAGTCTGTTACACATAGTGAGCACTAGATCCGAGCCATTGTAGATATAAATCTTTCCATCTCTGTTCAATTACGCCAACACCCATGGTAATTAACATTCCCAATGAAAGTGAGGCATCGGAAGCTACTGTCATCTCTGGTTGCCCCATTTTTTAGGAAGTAGAAATACAATCAGCCAAGGGTCACCAATCATAGAAACCCCCAAAGATCAACTCAATGGAAAGAACACGAAATTATCAAAGGAGACAATATGGTCCTGCTACTATTCCAACCCCTAGGTCGCATGCTGTACCAAACCCATTTCAGAGAATACCAGTTGCTAAGGAACCACAGCAAGCCACTCTAGTAGATGACAGAGAGATCAAGTAGTCCAATGAAACACATCCAGTAGAGGCATCTACACAACTGCAACCAAATCAAAGGAAACACAAGGCCCCGACCGCTATGGAAGAGCAAGTGAAGGAACCTGCTTCCGAGCAAGCAGAAGATATCAGGAATGCAGGATTGCTACCATAGAGAGAGTCTGAAGCAGAGCGGGATGATTTGAATTTCCTGCATTACATTCATACAAGGAGGGCTAATGTATGGGAGCCAAACCTCCCAAAGAAAGCAGTGAATACTCTAGTAGCACCATGAATCCCTGTTAGAATGACCTTGTTGAACGATATCTTACACAATTTTCCTGTGTTGAAATTCCAAGACTTTGATACTCGATAGCAGGAGGGGCTGCAAATAAAAGACTGTATGAACATGACCCAGTCCACTACAAGTGATGCCCAGGTGCTTAAGGAAAAGAGTTGGGCCAAGGGACTTGCCATCTCAGGTCTAACCAACATGTTGTTCATGCCTCACTTTGGCCATAGCATACAGATCAATATATATGTGAAGCAGTTACTAGTATGCTTCCATGGAGGATACTTATGGCTAGATTAGACATATCCAATTGGCGTCGAGCTAATTGCAAGGATAACTAGACTCCTAAATGAAAGGAAATATCCTGTGCCATACCTCGCTAAGCACAACACTAAACCTATCAAGCGGAAGCATAACCTTTAGCGAGCGGGCCGGGGCTACTTACTGGGGCCCATCAAGGACAAAAGTGTGCATGTTGCCACAAAAATCCTATCTGGAAAGATATTCCATAAAATGATACCTACATAATGTTCAGCAATGGTGGTGGAACTTACAGACTTATGTGCACTAGGAAAAAAATTCAACTGGTCGCGGTACCTACTGAATGCGCTTATAGACGACGTGATGCTGGCTCAGGACAAGGAAGACCACAAATTCCACTATTCCAAGCTGATGATCTTGATTTCATTCAATGTATGGGATGGCCCACTAGACTATGTCTAGATGGATGTCCCACTATATTTCCTGGGATCAAGGTACCAGAATCTCTAGGAAGATAAGGCAGACAGTGATCATGAGAAAGATAACAATATTGCTTTATTTATGAATACAGAGGCGTTGAGTGAGGTTTTCCAGTAGTCCCATAGGATCCGTGCCGCAACTGTACATAGGTATGCTGCATTCATCAAGTTTCAAGCCGATGTGCATGCTATAACCCCGCTACCAACAAAGGACCCGCTTCAGCAAGTACACCATGCAAGCTTCATGGTGACAAATGACAATGTGGATGTAATTATTAATCTTTGGCCAAAGGAATGGTGTATCCCACTAGAAGAACCACTTCCTGAAGAGAAGAACATGGAGGAACCTCCACTCCACCAAGTTAATGGTGAATAGCATGAAGGAAATGATACCTAAGATGATCCATCGCAAGAACACATCAAGGACAATGATGATATGGATGGGTCAGAACATCATTGATCAGAACACCATCCTAGTCAAGATCAGGCACAAGCACAAACGCGTGTACACCAAGAAGAGGGCCAATCAAAATGGAAGAAGAAGAAATCCAATAGAACAGTGAACACAAACACATTAAATGAAGATGATTTACAGGAACTTGCCAATGCTATTTCTAAATTCGTACAAGATAACGTCGCTAGTCTAATGATGCAGCAAGTAAACATTGCTACCCAAGTTGAGGGCCATCTCAATAAGTTGATCGAGGCCATTTAGGATGTCAAATCCATATTAGAGGTGGATATATATGGTGTTGATCCTAGTACCCCATTAATTACACCAGTTTTAGTGCCACAAATCAAAGTGGTGATTCATTGGCACGCACTCCAGGTAGACGCAGAGACAAGCACAGGTCCTGATGATAACAGAACACATGTAGATTTCTCCAAGATTTCCTTGGAGGAATTTTATAACATTCATTAGGGATCCGCGTTTGAAATTTGTCTTAAGGGAAAGTGATGTTGCTTACCAGGAAGAAAAAAATAAAAGGAAGTCCAATGCCTTGTTGAAGGGAAAGGAGCAGGACCTGCAAGAAAGCATCAACCTTCTTTCCAAGAAAGAGCATGAAATATTGGCATGTGAGTAGAACTGCATTTCACTAGTAGACTCTATTAAGAATTCCATCGTAGCATTCCCGCTAGCAGTAGCGAAAGAAGATGAAGAATACTTGGCTAAATTCACCAAGCTCATGAAGATTGTGCGAGATCTTCAGTAGCAAGTGGAAGATCTACAAGCTAGGAAGATGCCAAAAAAACCCCCAGAGGTTCCTACAGAAAGAAGAAAAGTAGCGTCTGAAGCTGCTCAGAAAATGAGAGAAGGTGAAGCACTCTACGCTAAGGCCGCAGATTTTGTTGCAACCATCTAGGGGGAACTACTTGAAGATGACACAGCTGAGAAAATAAGGAAAAGTGCACGAGTGAAAGATGAGAAAATCAGTGCTGCAAAGGTAGAAATGCGGAATCTTCCCCTCCAGTAGAAGGCCATTAAAAATGTGGAGATCAAAAGGCTACAACAAGAAATGAAAACACTTCGTGTAAAATAAAAATCTAGGGAAGTCGAGGTTGAGGCATTCTAGTCGAAATTTGAGCATATCACAAACCATATTCAGCTGTTGTAGCAGAAAAATCAATCCATAGTGCAACCGATCGAGGTGTAATCATTGGAACATGTCCATTCTGACCGTATGGAGCAGTTGGTCGTGCAAGAAAACGAAGCTGCAGAGGAAGTTGCTAAGGTTCAAAAATGGTGCATACATTCCAAGACAAGTTCTATGCTACTGTGCAGCCTAAGATGGTGCCAGCAGCTTAAAATAGTGCAAGAAAATAATCTAAGGTGCACAGCCAAAGCTAGAAAAAAAAACCTGGCGCAACTTGCACAGAAAGATGAACTAGCACTGAAAGAAGAATTTGCATGGAAAGGATAGTTCACTTTGAGATGAATGGCAGGAGGTCCCAGACAACTAGCAAGCCCTGACATACAATTAAATGCATCAAGATTCCATAAATATTTGGTGCTTGTGATAGGACATCAACCCTAGTGGATCAAGTGTGGGAAACTCTCTAATGGTGGCCATCCAGCTCATCAACACTCAATAATGACTGTCAGTACGAGAAAGTGACGACATCAATAATCATGGAAAATCTGAGAAGAAAATTTGGTACACCAAATGAAGCTCTTTTCCTAATGTTGCACCTGGATAAGCCTACATGGTAGATGACCTGAAGCTCCTCCTATAATACTGGGGCACCCCTAAATAAAACATACATCACTTTAACATGTTTCTTGAGCATCAGTTACAGTTACAAATGGGTTGGGGAGTGTCAAGGAAAGCAGCCTTGTGGGCTAAAGCAGTTGCTGCAGCCTTTAGTGTGTCAAGTATATTAAAAGACGGGAATAAGAAATATGGTAGCGATCTGCAAGTTAATTCGACCCGGCTAGAAGTCTCTGGAAAACTCATCCTTGGCTATTGGTATATTAGTATATTAGCAGTCCTTCCAGTGGCACCAGAGCTGACTCTAGTAGGGAAAAGAGTTCTTAGCCAATTTGACAAACTCTACGGGGTAAGAACCAAGGTAAGAACCAAGGTCCTTTCCATCTTTCACAAAGTCTATAGGATTGGAAAGTGTGATCATCTTCCAGCAATCCACATGGGATCTCTGGGTGTCAAGGGACTGGGCAAGAGCCACAGGTCTAGTTATGGCTTGTACTCTATGCTCCTCTGGTGAAATCCGTCAAATTTTGGAAAATTATTCACCTTAACCACCCTTCCTTGTGGATATTTTATGGTTTTCAATATGGAAAAATCTTCAAAGTCCATATCTATGTCAGGAAGGGTGGTGAAGAGTAAAATTGTAGGAAATATGAAATTGAGGAAGAACATCAAGAGAACTAGCTGCAACAAGCATGCACAAAAACCCAGGATCATGAGAATGGTGGATGAACCAAGGCCACTTGGATTGTTGTGTCAGAATGGGACACTATCCACCCTTGGTGAAATTGGAGGTGGACTATGATAATATGATGAAGGAGTCCCAGAGCAAAGACAACATTATTGTTTGTTGGGATGTTGGTCCCAATAAAAAGTACATAAGTTACTTTGTCTTCCCAAGTGATCTTGGAACTTGAACCCTCCATTAGCAGTCCTTCGATGATGTCAAGAAAGAAGCTGTATCAGTGTGCTAACCTCACAAAACATATAAGTATGGAAATAAGCTACGCTACAGGAAACTGTCAAAAGAAAGTAATATTTGCAAAATCTCCCGCGCAAATTGTGCCTTGTCATATGTCCCTTTCTTTGTGGCTCAGGATGAGCCACATGTGAGTGTTGGGGGCCTATTGGCCTGAGAAAGGAGCATAAGGAAAAATCTCATGTGCGCAACCAAATAATATGTGTCATGCGTGCGATAGAAGAAAAGGAAGATGCCAAAGGAAGCAAAGGACCCACGAAGATAGAATAGAGAGGTGCGTGATGAAGGAAACGCAAGCGCAAAACTAATAAAATGATAACAAATAGAAAGAAACAGGTGTAGATTCCATATCATGGTCGTTTATGACGGTGTAATCCTACAAATATGCACGTATGAAGGGATATTTGTAAGTTAGGCCAATAGTGCCTTGTGTCAAGTGATGATCACCACAGTTGTATCCTGAAGGGCGAATAATGGTGACAGTTAACAGACTACAGGTATGCAGTTGGCCCTGCTAGGTCATGTAAAATAGTATAAATAGGAGGGATGCAATAGTTAGAAGGTTGGATTCGGCTGGCTTTTGTTGGATTGTAGTAGCTTTTAGTTATTTATCATTAACTAGGATTATGTTTTAGGTCAGTCCTTCTGTAATAGTTTGTCTGTTTAGAGGTAATCCATGGTGAATGATGCCATTTTTGTTGTAATGTTGTAGAGATCAAGGAAGAGGAGACTTAGGAAGAGTCAAGTAGCGATAGAGGGGTTGTTGAGCCATGGATCTGGATGTTGCATTTGCATACCACTATATGTAGATGTAGAGTAGAAGAGAAAACCAAAGAGCATGAGAACCATAAGTCTGAGTCTTAAAGACATATCCTAAGATCAGGAGGAGACTTAGGAAGAGTCAAGTAGCGATAGAGGGGTTATTGAGCCATGGATCTAGATGTTGTATTTGCATACCACTATATGTAGATGTAGAGTAGAAGATAAAACTAGAGAGCATGAGAACCATAAGTCTGAGTCTTAAATACATATCCTAAGATCAGTTTGCATCCTGTAGACTACAAGGTGTCGTATCCTTTTCTCATGCCAGATGAAGAGCACCTTGGTGGTTTTTTCCAGATGGGTTTCCACGTTATCTCTTACATATGAATGAATGATTTATGAGGTGAATGTTTATGTGAATGGTTGTTCTTTTCTTCCTATATGATGTTAAACAATGTTTAAATATCTGATGTTATTCTATAATTAGTAGGCGAATGATCGAAAATGAATCCTTGAAATGAACACGTATATGCTGACCTGTATGTTTCTAGCTTGAGTCACGACTTGAGTTATAGGTCCGACTGCTATGAGTCTGTTAGACTCATCAATGGATAGTTACCTATCTTAGACACTAATTTAATTATTTTTGTCTTATTACCTATTTTCCTAGATTACATTCTATGCCAGTTGCCTTCTACAAGTCCTAGAAGTCAACACATGCTAAAAATGATTCATGGAGTGCTTGGGAAACATCCTGGAAACCCAATTTAGCATGTCCTTTTTATTCTAGATCCTTCAAAGTGCATATCTTCTTTTTCTGAAAAGTTGCCTTGTTTTATTCTGATTTAAGGCAAAAGGAAAAGCTATACTAGGTGTAGTTGACTTTATTTTTTCCCACATCATCCTCCCTCCTTTTATCCAAATAAGAGCATGTATGAGTTGTCTTTCCATCCCTCTTTTGCTTTCCCACTTGAATTAGCAAATGCGTGAGCATCTTCATAGATTTGGAAACTACTTTATGCACCTATGGGGGATTTGACTAGATTTAGTAAGCCTACCTTTTGACTATGTCAAATGGAATATTTATGCATTTGATTCTCTGATGTAATGATATATTGCAGAATATTATTACTTCACAAGGTTGGATATTGTACACTTATTCAATACAGATTAGTGTTACGCTCCAATTTCAGTCTTGTTTCGTGTGAATTTTGCATGCTTGATTAGCAATTTTGCGAGTGTAATTGTTCTATCTATTGGGTTCAATTTCCACATGGTATGAAATCCTTTCTAGATCAATTTATCTCCTTCCTCATTTATACTGCAAGTTTGACATCTTGACTGGGAGCGCATTCTACTGACTGGAGGGCACAATTTCTGAGCTATGGACCAATATAAGAAGATCATCTTGACTCCATTCAATCTGTTTGAGTGGAAAGTTGAGATGGATATATTTTTTAGAGAGAAAGGTCTCTACAGGGTGACTATGGCAACTGAGGTAGATCCTAATGCAGCTGCAGAGAAAATTAAATGGTACAACAAGAGGAATGAGGTGTATGGTCTTTTGTGTATTTGCATTTCAAGAGACCTCCTCTTCCATCTTGATGGATTAACATCACCAAAAAAAGTGTGGGAGAATCTAGAATAGTTTTTTGGAAATATATATGAGATGAGAGGACATCAAATTGAGAATGAGCTGATCTGCTTGAGCCCCAGTATCTTTGAATCATTGCAACTCTACTTTTCCAAGTTTAAGGCCCTTGTTTTGCAGTTGAAACAGTGTGGGATAGAAAATATGGAAGAGAAACTATTTTTGGCCATACTCTCTAATATTGGTCCTAACTGTCCATTGTTTTTTTCGACCTTCCATTCCACCAATTTGACAGCTCGAGCCTGGAAGATACCTAAGCTTGCAAAGTTCATGGAATGCCTCACACAAGAGAAAGTTGGTGATGATGGGCACCATCAAACCTTCAAAATACCACGATTTGGTTGCTGGAGATTCAAGATTGGATTCAAGAAGCAAGAAAAAAACTAAAAATCCACTTGAGCAAAAGAGAGAAATGAACAAGTCTCAAGAGGAGTGCCAAGGTTCCAAGAAGAACTCCTAGAAGAACAAGAACAAAGGATAAATGAACAAGTGTGCATACTGCAGTAAGGGCTATCATCCTAAGAGCTCTTGTATGAAGAAACAATTGACATGTTCACCCAACTCCTAGAGAATAATAACATCTCCCTTCTTGATTGCTCAAAGAAAAGGGAAGGACAATCAAATTCAGAGGACAGGGAGATAGTACATGCCTTGGTTGCTGGCACATCAAGATCACCTAGCTTCATCATAGACTTTGGAGCTTTTAGAAATATGGTTTCGACAAAAGAGACATTCTTCTCTCTTGACATGTTGAAGGGTCCACCAATATTTTTGGTAGATGAATCTCTCACTGACAGTTTGGGGAAGGGAAGGATTGATCTTGACCATGTTAAGTTCAATAATGTGTTGTATGTTCCATGTCTTGCCCCTAATATCTTTTTAGTGTATATTTTCAGTCCAAGTATGATTTGGATTTTTTGAACAAGTTCAACATGAAATATTGCAAGCCAAGCAAGACTCCCTTCCTTTCAGGAGTTAATCTTGAAGAAGAAGGTTCTTCTCCTATGGTAAATAATACATACGGTATAGGAAGTTGATTGGGTGTTTTCTTTATCTTACACACACTCGACCTGATATATATTATGAAGTTAGTGTGGCTTCAAGATACATGGATCAGCCTCATGAGATCCACTGGAGGGTAGCCAAAAAGATCCTAAACTTTGTTCAAGGAACAAGAACTCATGGGATCTTCTACAAAGCAAAATCTGATCTTGATTTGATTGGGTTTAGTGACAGTGATTAAGAAGGTGAGAACATAGATCAAAAATATACATCAGGATATATGTTCATGTTTTTAGAAGGACCAATCAGCTGATCAAGCAAGAAGTACAGTTCCATAGCAGTCTCATCTACAGAACCAGAGTATAGAGGAGTTGTAAATGCAGTAAATCAATGTTTGTGGTTGTAGGGGATACTTGGAGAATGTGACTTCGAATCATAGTTTTCAACTATTATCTACTGTGATAAAGAGAGAACCATTCAAATATGAAATAATCCATTTCAGAGACAGCGAGCCAAGCACATTGAGATCCATATGCACTACATAAGATAGCTTGTGCATGATGGGACCATAGATCTACTCTTCTGTGCATCTTCAGAACAAGTAGTAGAAATCTCCACCAAATTTTGTTTTGTGAGAAGACCTTCAGCAATCTCAAATAACTGCTGGGGATTGATGATCATGCTGTGAAGCATGATTGATGGCAAGATTTCCAAAATTTTGTTTTTCCTGTCCATGTTTAAGGAAGTATTTTCCCACTAGGTTTTTGCCTTTTTCCTTGGTTGTATGGATAAGAAGTATGTAAAGGGTGACTAATCCTTGTTTATAGGCCCCATATTTTTCTAATATTTACTCATAAATTCAATATTTAGTAGGGGTTTTATAATAATCAACCCATAGTTACCTACCTTAGACATTAATTTAATTATTTTTGTCTTATTACCTAGTTTCCTAGATTCCATTCTATGTTAGTTGCCTTCTACAAGTCCTAGAAGTTAACACATGCTAAAAATGAGTCATGGAGTGCTCAGGAAACATATTGGAAACCCAATTTAGCATGTCCTTTTTATTCTAGATCCTCCAAGGCACATATCTTCTTTTTCTGAAAAGCTACATTGTTTTATTTTGATTTAAGGCAAAAGGAAAAGCTAGACTACATGTACTTGACTTGTATTTTTCCCACATCATCCTCCCTCCTTTTATCCAAATAAAATCATTTATGAGTTGTATTTCCGTCCCTCTTTATCTTTCCCACTTGACTTGGCAAATTCATGATCGTTTTCATAGATTTGGAAACTGCATTATGCACCTATGGGCGATTTGACTAGATTTAGTAAGCCTACTTTTTTACTATTTCAAATGGAATCTTTATGCATTTGATTCTCTCATGTAATGATATATTGCAGCAGCTTATTACTTCACAAGTTTGGATATTGTACACTTATTCAATACATATTAGTGTTAGTCTCCAATTTCAGTCTTCTTTTATCTGAATTTTGTATGTTTGATTAGCAATTTTGTGAGTGTATATGTTCTATCTCTTGGGTTCAATTTCCACAGAGTTAGCTACGCTGCACAATTTTCACCATTTTTGAGGTGGAAAGGATGGTCAAGTTTCACATGGTGACATATATTTGTGCTCGTTCGTGTAAGACTGACTCCTTTGTCCAACCATCCTGTTTCCTTCATTGAGCTCCTTAGCTATGATCCAAGGGACTATAATCCCTCAAAAATCATGGAAACATGGATCTAGCATTTACCCATCTAAGAGATATCTCAGGTGAGACTGCGCCTGCTTCTCATGTGTTGCCAACATGGATTTCTGTATAGGGCCAGTATCTCAAGTAGTTGTTGGATCGGGGGGCTATGCAAAACTTGGGAAAGTGGCCAATAGAGTTGAAAATACACATATTTTGTAGCTTAGCAAAATAAAATAATGAAATAAACAAGGCCACAACAAATTCCTTGTCAAGTTATTGGATATTTTATAGCCAACATTCTTAGTTACTTAAATCCATTTTGTGTGGATTGGAGCTAACTATGGTCTGAAAATTGCATGGCCCTACCTTAGCAGAGTATTCAACTAGAAACAAGTCTAAGACAAGAAAGAATTTCTCATCAGATTGTGTAGAGAACTACAAATGCCCCAAATGAGATAAAAGTATTCCAACTTGAAACAACCATAACATTTATCATAATATGAATATTTACAATTGAAATTGTAGATTTTAAGTGTTTATTTCACAAAGTGTTGAAACTTTGATAAAGAGAGGAAGAAAACCCAAGAAACCCAATATTCAATTCTATACAGTATTTCATGATGGGAATCCTTACTAATTTGATATCAATATGTGTATTGTTATCCCCAAAACCCCCTTGATGTCACACTTTGGCACAAACCTCCTAGACACCACCAATCAACCTCAACCTCTAGCTATATCATACCATGTTGAAATTTTGACTGAAAAAGAAGTGAGCATAAGAATTTCCCTAGCTAGTGAGTTTCTCTGCATCTAGCTATCATACCATGTTGAAATTTGTACCAAACAAGATCAGTTTAGCATAGAACCTGCACTAGGCCCCTGGCTACTGTGCTTCCCTATCAGTAAGTCGCATCGCCCTTTCTTGATGGGTTTCCTTACTAGTTTGAGATCAAGTTGTGCATTTCTAGATCAAACTCCATCCCCTCAAGACACATTTTAGCTCAGGATTCCTGTCCATTACTAATTAACTTTAATATCTAAATCTCATACCATGTTGAAATTTGGAAAGGATAAGAGTTGAACCTAGTCTCATTTTGGTTGAATGCCCTGCCATTAAGCTACATGCCCCTTTTATGATGGTAATCATTTATATTTTGACATCAATATGTGGGTTGCTACCTCCAACAACCCCTACCCTTCAAACCACATTTTTACATAGGTATCCTAGCCTCCACCAATTGACCTCAATATTTGACATCAATTCCATGTTGAGAATTGGATAGGTTAGAATCAAACCCAAGCCCTTGGATATGTTAAGAGTTCATATGCTTAGCTAGATATAATTATTTTTTAATTCAAACTCACAACAGTAGCATATGCAGAATCATTGAAACAAACATAATCACAATATAGACGTAGTATTTATCTTTGGAAACCCTCAGGTGGAACAAAACCCAAAACAACTTCCTCTATATAGATGTATAACACAAAACCCTAAAACATGTATTCTCCTCCTTGTCAATATGTCTCCCTCTCCTATGCTCTACAAACATGTGTGTCTATGTGTTAAATGAGGAACAAAACTCCTCTATTTATACACTTTAAGTCACTTGACTTATACCCTAACAAGTCATCCCCACTAAATTGATTGGGATGACTTCACCTCGGAAGACTCAAAACAATATTATAATATATTCATCAGGGTACTATTGACTTGAACTATAATGGAGGCTTTACCTCATGACTCTATGATGAAAAGTTGCAATAATAACATCCTGACATAGGAATAGAATATCTCCCTTGTGGTACATTAGTAAAATACATTTAGAATATCTTTTGAAGTTACAATATTTCAACATTCACTCTTAATGAGAAGGGTATTTTACTAACAACAACATTATCAACTATAGTAATAATGAGAGAGAGAGAATATTCAACATTATCAAGGTAATACATCTATATTTCATAGGAAGTTTCCAATGATCATCAACAACTGGAATAGTTACTAGAATATATTCAATATCTTTAGTACTCGAACATAATTTTCTACAACATTGAGTCTTCATCTTCTGAAGCTCTCAATCACTTCATCCTTTGTAGCAACATTTCAATATTCTTGATCCTTTGTAGCAACACTTTGATCTTCTTGATCCTTTGTAGTAGCACTTATACCTTCTTGATCCTTTGTAGAAGTACTTCAATATTCTTTATCTTGTGTAGTAGCACTTCTATCTTCTTTATTCTTTGAAGCAACACTTCGATATTCTTAATCCTTTCTAGTATCACTTCGATCTTCTTGATCCTTTCCAGTCACAATTCGATTTTCTCGATCCTTTTCTACAACACTACCTATAGTACACATTATTTCTTATAGGATGATCAATCCCTAACAGTTTAGGATATAATTCCAAGGATGATTCAATCCTCATCAACCTATTCCCCCTTAATGAGGAGGCTCCATAGTATTGACCAGTTGGACCATCTGCAAATGAATGTAGGACCACATCATCTACAACTCAATGTATATCTCATCCACAAATGAATACAAGAATTATCATCCACATGAACTCATTGTAAACCATACTCATCCTTTTAGATCTAAGACCACTCGAAGTGAGTGTTATTCTATGATATATACATGTGCATGTAGGCACACTCTCCATGCAAGATTATTGTATGCAACTGGAGATCTCATTCACACCTAATTGCAGGACCTACTGTTCATAAGGCCTCATCATAGAGAATCCTCAAATTTAAATCTAGGACCACTCCTAAGCGAGCGTTATTATACAACATCTACATGCAAATGTAGGTACACTCTCCATGTGAGAGTATCATCTTCAAATGTATATCTCATATGCACCTAAATGCAGGACTTATCTTCAGTAAGGACTCATTGTAGAGCATCCTCAGTTACAAATATAGGACAACTCGTAACCGAGTGTTATTATATGCCATATACAAATGAATGTAGGTCCAATATACATGCAAGAGTATCATCATTTATCCTCCTTGCAAGGAAAGTATTTTCGAACAACACCAATCTTGTCACATAAATATTCAAACTTTGCATGAGATAGAGGCTTGGTCAGCACATCAACAACTTGTTCGTCGGTACTCAAATAATGGATTTTTATAGATCCCTTCTATACCATATCCATTATATAAAAATATTGTATTTTTACGTGCTTCGATTTATCACGGAACACAGGAATCTCTGTCATCTTTATAAAACTTTGGTTGTCACATAAGAACACTATGGTGTCCAAATCCATGTCAAATAGACATGGCATCATATTTTGAATCCATATCATTTCACAAACAGTGGAGCAAGATGTTATGTACTATGCTGGATCCATGCTGAGAGAAAAACTAGACTGATTCTTACAAAACCATGAGATCATGGCGGATTCGAAACAATCACATCCACGTGAGGTGCTCTTTCTATCTGCAACACTTCCTGACAAATATGAATCTATGTATCCATACAATATGTAGTGATGATCTCTAATATAGTATAGTCCAAAGTATATTGTACCTTTTAGGTACCTCATCACATGCTTTGCATCTATCAGGTGAACATGTTCAGTTTTAACTAGATACTGACTTAAGGTGTTCACAACAAAGCATATATCTTTCCTTGTATTCATCATATACATCAATGAACCAATAATTTGTTTGTACTAAGTCATATACACTAACTTTGTTGATTCATCAAATAACAGCTTTAGGTTGGTATCCATTGGTTTGTCCATGGCTTTAAAATCTAGCATATCAAATAATTTCAAGATTTCTATTGCATACTTTCCGTGGTTGATAAATATTCCTTTTGGGCTCTGCCACTCTTCTACCCCAATGAAATAATACGTCAATCCAATATCTTTCATAATGAATTCTTTAGCTAGGTTCTTCTTTATTTTTGTGATATGTTTCTCATTTCTAGTCATAAATAGATCATCCACATACAGTAATAATAGGCCATGTTCATCATCCATAATATTCATGTAAAGGTTAGGATCAACTTTACTTTTGCTAAAGCCCAAGCTTTTCAAGAAGCTATATTTTCTTCCATACCAAGCTCTAGCAACTTGCTTTAGTCCACACGGAGCCTTTTTCAACTTACATACATGATTCACTCTGTCTTCGAATTCAAATCCTTATGGTTATTCGATGTATACCTCTTCCTCAATCACACCATTCGGGAAGGTTGTCTTTACATCCATCTGGTGTATATCCCACTTCACCCTGGAAGCAAGTGACATGATGGTTATGATGGAACTGTAACTTGCTACTGGAGAATATGTCTCTTCATAATCAATCCCCTCTTTATGAGAGAAACCTCTAGCCACAAATCTTGCCTTTTATTTTTCAATACTTCCATTAGCTGCATGTTTTATCTTGTAGATCCATTTCGAAGATTCCACTCTCTTGTTTTTTGGTTTGGGTACTATATCCCAAATATCATTCTTCATTATCAACTAGTATTATTTTGTCATCGTTTCCACCAATTCTTTCTTCTGTGCTTCTTCCTCGTAGCTAGTGGGTTCTTTATCTACAATATGACACATAAAAGCTGCATAACTGGAGAATGGATTTGATCTCTTGTGTGTTCTTGTGGAGCCTTCTGGAGCTCTATACGTTTCTTCTTCTGGTTTTATTTCTCTTACCCATGCAAGATTTATCTTTCGATATGTATGCATAGTAGGGAGTTCCTAGGTTCTAGCATATCATGATCCCTTAATGCTACTATTTCATGATAGGTTTCATATTCTACCTTTCTATGAGGTACATCCTCTTGATTTATTGATTCGAGATGACACCTTATGGTTTTATTCATAGTTGTTTCTTCATAAAATGTCACATCCCTACTAATCTCTATGTGATGCAATCCTGAAATGTATATCTTGAAGGCTTTGGACACCCCATAAAATCCAACACATATTCCCTTCTCTCCAAAAGGATACAACTTTTTTCTCTTCTCTTTTAGGATATGTACATATACTAGACAACCAAATATCTTGAGATGGCTTACTTTAGATTTCTTTCCTATATGCATTTCTTCAGGAGTCACGAATCCAAGATCATTATGAGATAATCTATTATGAACATACACGATTTTTATTTATTCTTAATCCCATATATGCATGGTAATGTATTGATCATGAATCAGTGTTTTCACTATAATGTCCCTTTTTAAATTTTTTACCAAAATGCCCAATTTCCCAATTTTTTCACATTTTTGTATGTTGACTAGGTTTAGTCTCTTGGTCTCCAAATCAACCCAATTGATCTCAAATATTCAAAAAATGTGTATGAATGATATAATAACTTAATTATTATGTTCAGGTATGTATTATTTCCCTCCAGTCACTTTTTAAAGTGTGTACTAAATTCTGAACAAGATAGATGATTTTACTGGCAATTTTGGCCTCAAATCCCCCCTAGGGTAAGTGGTAGAAATGGCTTCCCAAATGTGTATAAAACCACTCAAATTATTGAATTTAAGCATGGTATATTTATAATACATTATAATAGACTCATATGCATAACCAATATACCTACCATGGCTTTTATCACTTCTTTCAATCAAATATAAAAAAACTAGTTTTGGACCCTTGGGGAAATGAGGTGTAGTTTGCTCCAACTTCTATGAAATTCGACCCAATGGCCAAAATTTATCAGTTAATTAAAATGAAACACATAATATAATTTAATTACTTTCCATTCATTCATAAATAATAAATATTTTATATATCCATTTGAATCCATCAAGATTACAAGAGTTTACAACAAGGTAGTGGGGAAATGGCACTCTTTATTCATTATTGAGCAATAATACATGAGATTTATTGGCATTTATACCTGAGAGATTTATTAAATTAAATATAACAGAATTTAAATCATATTACAAAATACTGGAGCAAGAGAATCTCCCTCAAAGATATGAATACCTCACCAAGTGCGCCTCACTCCATAGAGTTGAAATAATTTGAGAAAACTTGAGATGAAAGGAAGAACAATAAGAACTTGATATGTCCATGATCTGTAATATATTGCACCTGTAAATTATGAATCAATTTATTATCCTTTAAATACCTTATTTGACTCTCCAAACACAAACTAGGATGGGAATCTTTCACCCTCGAAATTGGCTAAGGTATGAACTAGTCATCCACTAGCTCTCTCTCTTAACAATAACAATTTTCACAAATGATAAAAAGGTATTGATCATGTATAATCCATGCATTTTATAAAAAGTATTGGTCTTATATGGTTCCAAATACATACATAAACCAAATCCAAGTCGAATTGGTGTGGATGCTCATGCTATGATGTGTGGCCTCTCTCTTCACCTTCCCTCTTCTCCCAAATTTGAGGAGGATCCTCTTGGCCTTCTGCAACTCCCACGAGATCCCTATAAGATTCTCTATTCAGGACTGAAATGTAATATATGTAATATTCCATCCTTCATATCTGAATTGTTTCATAACTTTCATAGAGTCTACATCATTGATTACATATATGTCACAAATGTAAAGGGAATCTAGCCAAGTGTCCATGAAACTACCATTTGGCTCTTCCTCTCCCCATGTAAGTTACAATTCATACCAAATTCAACCTATGAAGTATATGGACAAATATATTAACCTTATAATCCATCCAAAAACATTAGTCTTTCCATATATTCAATATTGAAAGAGGAGGATTCCATTTAACATAGGAATTCTAGCTTGAGTGGGCCCCATAGTCTCCATGTGTGTTATACACCAGAATGGCACCTCTCCGTCCGAGTGTCAAATTTCCTTATGTTGGCACACAAAAGGACACTTATGGATTGAGGTTTTCCTAGAATACTATATCTTGGCTTATTATGAAATACATTCTGCCTCTATCCAGCTAATTACTTTGCCACATTTGCCATGTTAGGATGTATGCGTGACTCTCTCTATTGACAACTCGCGCGTCACTCGCGAGTATCCCTTGTAGCAAGTCATGAATCCTTGAATTCGTGGGTTTCTCTTCTATATAGTCGCAAATCATTCGCGGGTTGCTCTATTGTGGACCCATGAATGTGTTTCTTAACATTTAAATATTAAAACATGCGTTAACTGGAGATTAGTTATGTCATGTAACTGGATTTCCTTAACTACTGTAACTTCTCTAACCTTCGAACTACCTTATTTCACCCATATAAATATAGGTAGGAAAGGCCATGAGAAGGGACTTGGAATTTTATGCATTGTTATGCTGGAGAAATTGGGACTCCCTTTGCCTACACCTTTGCCCTAGGAGCTTTCCCTTGTGTTGCAGAGCTTGGAGGCTGAGTTCGTTAGAGAAGAGAAACAATAGAACCAGATCAAGGTTTCGTGAAGTTCCAAACTTGAAGAGAAGGTATATTCGTACTTGTTTTCAAGATTAATAAAGATGTGATGTCCTTTTTCTTCCCACATCATTGTTCAATGTGTGATTGAATCTCTGTTTATGATCATATGATGATGTTAGTTCATGTTTATTTGATTATCATTGTTTTATATATGGTCATAATGGTTTGAGGAAGGTATAACTTGTTTTGTAGGTCTCTTGGAGCGAGAGGAGAAAGAAGAGGATTGAAGAGGAAGCTTGGACCAGCCTTCAGTTAGTCAGGTGTGGATCTTTCTCATCTCTAAAACTTGCTGTTATATGCTTGCTGAACATTGTGCATCTCTCTTTCAACCCGAGTACGTTGATGGCCTCTTAAACCCTAGCCATAGGATACTTTCCTTTACAACAGAACTGGCGACTCTGCTGGGGATTAGCCTTGTCTATTTGGGGTTTTTCTCTTGATTTATTTCAGCTTTTGCATTGTTTCAGGTCTTTCTTGCCACTTAGGAACACCTTGTAAGTCTGATAGCAAACCTTCCCTGCCTTCCTAAGGCAGTTTGTTGATCTTTTTTAAGATTTTCCTCCCCATTCGCGACTTGCTCTTTTGATCAGTCGCGAATGCAAGCTTGCATTCGCGGGTTGCTGCATTGAACGGTTGTGTGTCATTCGCGACCTACCCTTATAGAGAGTTGCGTATATACCTGGAAGTTAGGATTTTTTAAGTCAGTTTTGCTTTTTCCTATTCTTTTGGGTAATCCCTGTTTGTGAGTGGATGTTCTCTCTGAATGCTTTAGCTTGTGGGAAGACCTTTGCTGATCACACTTCTTGCTTTTTCAAAAGCCTTGGTTGTTCTTTAACTATGTGGTAAGCCCCTTTTATAGCATTAGGATTTGTTCTTTGCTCTTGCCCTTGCCACTTTTGCTTGGTCTGATTTTTGGCCTATGTTTCTGATTAGCCTCTGTTAGTGGCCTTTGTTTGATTTCAGAAGCTTGTTGGTGTTGGTTTCCTTCTTCTTTTGTTGGTTACCTTTACTTTCCTAATTTTGTTGACTTGTCTCTTATGCAAACCTTCTTTCCAAGTAGAGTTTATGCTGACTTTAGTTTGGTCTAGAGTTTGTTGGGTGGTTGTATAGCAAAGTTCCTTTTGCTTTGTTCTTTTTATCTGCATGCTTTGCTTTGTAGGTAGTTTTTCTTTTGCATTTTATAAAATAAAATTAAAAAGAAGTTCTTTTTGCTGCTTTTCCTCCTACCTCTTTGTTTGGTTTGACCTTGTGGGCAAGGTATTGAGAAGCCTTTCTTTGTAGGTTTAGATTGACTCTTGGCACTTCTTGACCTTTGTTTACATCAGTATTTTGTGCTTAGTCTTTTCGTTCCAAAGTTGTTGGCTTGTTTACCTTTGTAAGCTTTCCTTTCAAGTGAGGTCTATACTCAACTTTAGGGAAACCTAAGGTTTGTTTTTGGGGAGTAGAGTAGTTGTCTATTTTTTTTGCTTTCAGTACTTGTTTAAATAAGTTCATAGGCTGATTTTTTCTTTTGCATTTATAAAAGAAAAATACAAAAACATATGTTTGCTTTATATGCATGTATATTAGGTTTTTATTCTAGATTGCATAGCATATCGTTGTTTTTGGAAAAATATAAAAAGAATATCGTTCTTTTTGGCTGTCAAGTTTCTATTTGAAAAAGAAATATAAAGAGAATAGCTATTTGCTTTTTTGCATTTTATTTTCTCTTTGCTTAGTCATTTTGTTTCAATTTTGAGTCAAAACACCACCAATTTACCATTCCATTTCCTCTTGAGTAAGAAACAGCCCTTTAAAATGAACGTATAATTTTAAAATTTACCAGTAAGTTTTGTTTTTTAGGGGCCATACACCAACTAGCTTAGGCTATACTTGTGGGCTAGGAAGTGTAAAATTCCCACAAGTTATAAAAATCAGACGTAGTGGACCTTTCACTAGGTAAATCCTTGATTCTGCCACTGTATCTAGGAAGCTCCTCTCAAACGGGAGTTAAGCATGAGGCCGCGTGGAGGCTTGGACAGAGGAGATAACCCTCTGAATCCTTGTCAAAGCATAACTCAGGACTTTTGTGCATCTGGGGATTCTGTCCTAGACAGAGTTTCAGGATCAGTTACCCTACCCATGCGTACGAGTCCGGCTTGCGACTATCCCCCCAGACTATTGGTATTGCCAAGGTAGCCTTTAGTCTCTTGACATCTAGGGTTCATACACAGGTAAACCGGAAGGTTATTTCTGGTTGACCTTGGACAGGCTTGGAAGGTAACCCTTGTGGAAAGTGCAGGAGGGTGGTGGGTGATTCCTCTGCTTGTGCCTAAGAACCACCTCAAGGACACCAAGTAACTGTCTATCAGCTTTCTTCTGGAAAGTACATCTTATACCCGTTTGTCTGTTTGGGCTTTAGGACTTTTTAGTGAGTGTTGTGTGGTTTGTTTGTACTTAGTGGGCCTTTATGTGTCTGCTTGGTAATTTTGGTTGTCTATCAACCTCAGAATTTGTCTCTTGTTTTGAATCTATGGTTAACACCCCTTTGAACAACAACCAAGAGATCCCCATGATGGGAGCTCCTTGTCCTATTCCTCTCATAGGGAATGTTGGTGTTCCCTTGATGGCCACCTTGAATCTTCCGGGATTCACCGTAGGGCTACCGGTGTGGTTTTTTTCCACTCCAACTATCATGAATGTTCCTGATGCTTCTCAAGTAAGCACCTTATATCAAGGGCATCAAAACACTATCTCCCCTTCACCTGTAGTTAGTTCTCCTCCTCCTTCTACCTCATGCGGTGAAAGTACTGATACTAGTAACCGGCAGTCTAAAAGGAGTAAAAGAAGGAGGAATAGGAAGAAAGCACATAAGCAAGGGGGCACCCATTCAACCTCTGCAAGTCAAGTTGAACCTCACCACCCATCCTCGGTTGTTCAGGCTAGGGGCACCCATCCAACCTTTGCAGGTCATGTTGGATCTAGTCACTCAACCTCTGGTGTTCACGTTGAGTGCACCCATTCAACCTCTGGTGTTCAATTTGAACCTCCCCATCCAACCTCTGTTGTTAAAGTTGGATCCATCCATCCAGCCTTTGGTTTTCACGCTAGTGGGATCCTTCCAACCTTTCCAGGTCACGTCGGATCCTGTCACTCAGCCTCTGGTGTTCACACTGAGTGCACTCGTTCAACCTCTGGTTTTCAAGTTGAACCTCCCCATCCAACCTCTGTTGTTCAAGTTGGATCCGTTCACCCAGCCTTTGTTGCTCAAGCTAGGGGCACACACTCAACTGCTATAAAGCATGTTGATCCTAAACATTCAACCTCTGTTGTTCATGTTGATCCTAAACATTCAACCTCTGTTGTTCATGTTGATGGTGCCTGTCCTACCTCTACCAGTCATGTCGGACCTAGTCTCTCGGCCTCTGCAAGTCATGCTGGGGGCAGTCTTTCAGCCTCTGTAGTTCAAGCTGAAGACAACCCATCAACCACTACGAGTCATGTTGACACTGTTGACAAGTCTACCTGTTCAAAACACAAGCTCAAGTTTCCTTGTAAGATTTGTGAGGGAGACCACCTTACTTATAAATGCCCTTCTATTGTTGAGGTGCGAAGAGTTTGGATTCATGGTCATCTCGTTTTTGAACATTATGGAGTCTCTCAACAACTAGCCTCTCTTAGTGAGGTTGGATCCAGTCACCCAGCCTCTGTGGGTCACGCTGGGGGCAAACTCTCATCCTCTGCAGGTCATGTTGAGAGCAAACCATCAGCCACTGCTAGTCATGCTGATACCATTGAGAAAACTGGTCATTTGAAGCATCATCTTAAGTTCCCTTGTGTGCTATGCAAGGGAGATCATCTTACTCATCTGTGCCCTGCTATCCTAGAGGTGCGAAGAGTGTGGTCCAAGACTCATGGATTTCGTTCTTCTGAACACCCTATAGTTTCTCAACATCCTACTCAACCTTTGGTTGATCAAGTGGTCGAACAAATCTCAGATTTGGTCGATCCCACTCTTCTTTCCGAGAGTGTTCCTCGTGTGATTGAACCAATGTCATCTTTGGTCAATCCCACTCTCCCTTCGGAGAGTGATTTTCATGAAGCGGTTGAATTGATCCTAGTATCGATCAATCCCACTCTTCCTTTGGAGAGTGAAGTGTCTACTAGTCATATTTTCTTCACTTCCAGTTTAGATCTCACTGAACAAGGGTGCATTGAACTTGTTTCGGATCAACCCCCACCAAGCCCTCGGATTGCTTCCTTTGATTGGGATAGCCTAGTTGAGCCACGCCTTCCTTCTGTTGCACCTTTCCAGATAAAGGTCAAAGTTGAACCCTATACGATTGCCCATTGTATTGTTGATGAAGGGGCCTCAATTAGTATTTTGTCTGCTCGTGCTTGGTGAGGTATGGGATCTCCTAGCCTTGTGTCGACTGCAAGTCAGTTACTGGCATTTGATAGAAGAACTTGTGTAGCCTTGGGAATTCTTGCTCAAACTCCTGTTACTTTGGGTGGGAAGACTGTCTTAGTTGACTTCATGGTAATAGAAGACCCCTTGGACTTTAATATGCTCCTTGGACGTGATTATGTCTATGCCATGCAAGTTGTGGTGTCAACATTATTTCGTGTGATGTACTTTAATCATGGTGAGGAAATTGTCACTATCGATCAGTTGGATTTTCTTGATCCGTCTCCTGACCCAACCAGAGACCAAGTCTTTCCTTTATTGATTCCCAGTGTTTTTGTAGACACTACCCCGCCACAGGTGAACTGTGTGGCTTCTTGTCCTTTGTGTTCAATTGCTACTGAGAGGTAGCCTCTATTTTCATGCTTACCTTCTCGGGACTTGGTCCCAGCAGTTTATTGGGTGAGTCATCCTATACAGATTGTAGAGCCTTCTCTCCACTCTGTCCCTCCATTTGAAAGTTCAGATATGTGTCCTATCTCGGATGATTTCCTCCTTTCGGATGAAGTCTTCCTAGAGTCTTTGATACAGTCTTACCTTCTTTTTCAGTTGTGATTAATTCTAACCCTGATTTGCTTAGTAAGCCTTCCCTTTTTCTTATGTTGGTTTTTGTTGAGTCTTTTGATTCTTCATTTGGAAAGCAAGTCAGTGATCCTGATGAGTTTGTTTTTTTATGAATTTCTCAGCTCCTGTGATTTTGAGTTTGTTCTTGCAGACTCTATCTCCCTTGTTGATTTTCGCTTCTCTTCTGAGGTTGATCTTATTGATTGTAAACCCTTGAGCCTTGGTCCTATAGAATCTTCTTCACTTGATTCTGCCTTGAATTTTCCTTTTGTAGAAGATAGCGAAGTCACAAGTGTTTCTGCCAAAGTGACCCGCATCAGATCGTTTCTTCTAATGTTGTTGTTTCTTGGAGACAGGATTATTAGTTGGATTCACAATTGTTTATGGGCCTCACCTTGTTGTTCAAGCTATAGTTGCATTTGCATATGCCTTGCTTGCGCTTATGAGCCTGATGCCGGCTTCCATGCTTTTAGCTCGTTGTATAAGCCCTCATCTTTGTTCTCATCACCGCTAAGCCTTGTATCATTTTTCCTTTGCAACTTGACACCCTTTACCTTGAGGAGACGTTCCCCAAGTGTCCTTATCTTTCTCACTTTCCTTGCATTATGCATAGGTTTGTTCCTTGCGCTTGGAACTAGTTTTGCCTGTCTATGACACTCGTCTCCTCCCATTTAGAGCATTCTTTCTGCTCTCCTTCGAGCTCGTTAAAAATAGTAAGGAGGCCGCGAGTTTACTTTTTTGGACTCGTTAAACCTTCACAGGAAATATTATGAGTTTCTTTAGGCCCAAGTCTGACTCCTCAAAATAGACTTGACTACCGAGTAAACTTGTCCGTTCAAGCTCGTTAAGAATATGTGAATGGGCATCCACATTGGTGGTAGGTTATCTCTTTCTCAGACCATGTGGAATAATACGAGAAAGGATCCCTCTCTTTTCTTTTCTGAATTGAGAAGAGCATTCTCAGGCATAGGTTTATCTCTTTTCCGGACCTGAGGGACTAAACTTACGGAAAAGGAACCCCCTTTATGAGCTTAGTTTTCTCTTTTTCGTGCTCTGGACCAAAACATGAAAAAGATTCCGAGTGTACTTTATGTCTTTGTCATGCTTGTTAAACCCTAAAGAACAAAGCATCAAGTTTATTGTTGTAAGCTCCATTTCTCATAACCAAATGGATCTTTCTGAGTGATCTTGCCTTCCTTCACACTCATAAAACTCAGGCTGTATATGCTGCTTTTGAAGGAGCGTTGGGTAGGTGGTAATTTAACCTTTTTCAGACCTTCCTGACTAATTACGAAAAAGGTGCACCTTTTCTTCTTCGTAAGTTAAGAGAGTTCTTCTTTGGTTTGTTTTATACTTTTTCGGCCTCAGGAGACTAAATTGTATGAAAAAGGACCCCCCCTGGAGTCTTCTTTGGAGTTTTCAGACTCTCTAAACTATGAAAACACTATCAAGCATGTACTAGTTCGGGCTCGTAAAATCCACGAATCAGTGCCTTATCAAGCATTCTTCTTTATTTTCTTCGAGCTTGTCAAAAAATGAAGATGGTCCCAAGTTTGCTTTCTTGGACTCGTTAAACCTTTACAAGAAAGAAGGAAGGGGAAGGTTTATTTCCATGTCTTTTTACATCATGGCATCAAGTCTTGTTTCCTTGAACAAATCACCAATTTTGAGTCTATCAACAGTTGGGTCCTAGTATTTTGACATTATCCTGATTCAGAGTTTTCTTACTCCTCCAGTTGGTCTATTTTCCAATTATATGGGGAATCTATCAATGTCTCCTACATTGCAGATTTGTTTCATTGGTCCTATTTTGTGTCGAAAGCTGCCTAAGTCACTTTTGTGTCGTGCTCACTATTCAAGGATTAAACCTTTGTCAGCCATTCTACAGTTGCCTTGACCTTTTGTGTCGGCCATTCCCTGGTATCATTTCATTACATCATGTCTTCGGCATTCCTTGTCATGAAATTCAGTACCAATTCCAGATCCAATTAGTCTTTGACTTACCTCGTGTTGGATGATGAAGGTTTCTTTAATGCCTTCCTTCCAACGGATCTCTTCCTATCAACTGCAACACATCTTGCTCTGGGAAAGAGATTTAGAGTTTTATGACAGTACCTTGGGCATTGTTGTCCTCAATGGAAATTTCCCTTGCTATCGGGTAGTGGGAATACCTTAATGTCTCCTACTCAATGGATTCTTCAAGTGTTCGAATTCAAGTCCCTGTAATCACACTTGTTTAGAATGTACTCGGTACCTTGGGGACCATTTTCATTAATGGTGGTTTCCCTCGTGTTTGTTAACGGTTTTCATTATTGACTGGTAATCAAACGGTTTCCTCCATGTTCAACTTCGGCTCCTTTATTCGCATGGTTAGGATTCGTACCTTTTTTGGGTGGTTTGGATTGAATACCTTGGGACCGACAGTAGCATTGTTTTCTTTTGCTATTGCCCAAGTTGCGCAAGACCTTGTTATACTTTATATGACATTTTGCTGAGACATAGATCCACCTTGTATTTTTGTGGCTATGATCGATTGTTGAGCATGGATCCACCTTGTTCATTTGTGGCCATGGCTCCTTTAGATTTGATATGGCACCTTTTTGCATATTGAGCGACCATGATAGTTTCATCAGTTATACATATTTTGGATCCGCTTGTATCTTTATGGCGATGTTTTGTATATGGACGTGTATGTTCCAGAGATCAGTTTTCTGACAGTTATCTCTCTTACAGGTACCTTCACTCGAGCCTTTCGATCTTGGATTCTCTGCTCTCTCTCCATACTCAGCTGTTTCCTTTATAATGTATTTCGGCTATCGCCTTCCCCTCTAACCTCACACATTAGGGGGCATCTGTTATACACTAGAATGGCACCTCTCCGTCTGAGTGACAAATTTCCTTATGTTGGCACACAAAAGGACACTTATGGATTGAGGTTTTCCTACAATACTATAGCTTGGCTTATTATGAAATACATTCTGCCTCTATCCAGCTAATTACTTTGCCACATTTGCCATGTTAGGATGTATGCGCGACTCTCTCTATTGACAACTCGTGCATCACTCGCGATTCTCCCTTGTAGCAAGTCGCGAATCCTTGCATTCGCGGGTTGCTCTTCTATATAGTCAGGAATCATTCGCGGGTTGCTCTACTGCGGACCCGCAAATGTGTTTCTTAACATTTAAATATTAAAACACGCGTTAAGTGGAGATTAGTTATGTCATGTAACTGGATTTCCTTAACTGCTGTAACTTCTCTAACCTTTGAACTACCTTATTTCACCCATATAAATTTAGGTAGGAAAGGCCATGAGAAGGGACTTGGAATTTTATGCATTGTTATGCTGGAGAAATTGGGACTCCCTTTGCCTACACCTTTTCCCTAGGAGATTTTCCTTGTGTTGCAGAGCTTGGAGGCTGAGTTCGTTAGAGAATAGAAATAGCAGAACCAGATCAAGGTTTCGTGAGGTGCCAAACTTGAAGAGAAGGTATATTTGTACTTGTTTTCAAGATTAATAAAGATGTGATGTCCTTTTTCTTCCCACATCATTATTCAATGTGTGATTGAATCTCTGTTTATGATCATATGATGATGTTAGTTCATGTTTATTTGATTATCATTGTTTTATATATGGTCATAATGGTTTGAGGAAGGTATAACTTGTTTTGCAGGTCTCTTGGAGCGAGAGGAGCAAGAAGAGGATTGAAGAGGAAGCTTGGACCAGCCTTCGGTTAGTCGGGTGTGGATATTTCTCATCTCTGAAACTTGCTATTATATGCTTGCTGAACATTGTGCATCTCTCTTTCAACCCCAGTACGTTGATGGCCTCTTAAACCCTAGCCATAGGATACTTTCCTTTACAACAATGTGTCTCCATTCTCCATAGCCATTTAATTTTTAACTTCCATTAATTTAATTAAATCCATTAAATAAATATTTATTCCTTCTAATTATAATATCTAAACACCATTTATTAGTTCCCTTATTAACTTCCCAATGTTTCCACCCAACCTAGGGAACTAGTAGGATTAATAGAATTTGCCTGCTATGTAGTTATTTAAATGGGGACATTACAGTCCTTTCCACCCAATATTGCTTATTCAAAAGAACTTTCAGATTTTTATGCTGCAAAATATTCTCCTCTTCCCATGTGGCATCTTCACTTGGTAGATCCTTCCATTGCACCAAGTATTCTTTGATTGTTCTGCTCCTCAATATTCTATCCCTTGTCTCCAAAACCTTTTCCAGAATAAGTATGATCTATCCTTCATCATCCAAAGGAGAGAGTGTATCTGAAATGAAAATTTTATACCAATATCTTTGTTGAGACAAGAAACATGAAATACATTATGAATTTTACTCTCTTCCGGAAGTTCCAACTCATATGCTACTTCCCCAATATTTCGGATTACATTGGGACCATACTATATTGGATTTAGCTTTTCTGCTTCATTCCCTTTGATAAATGTTTGTTCATATGGATGCAACCTAAAATACACTAAATCATCAACCTGAAAGGTCCTTTCTTCTCTATGTTTATCTGCATATTGTTTTTGTTGATTTTGGGAAACTTGCAAATTGTGTTTTAAAAGATTTAAAATGTCTTGGATTTCTTACACCCAATCTATAGATTTTGGAGCTTTACTATCACCAAATATCATATCAAAAAATGTAATTTCATAATAACTATATAATTCTCTGAAACTAGACATCCCTATTGACATGTGAAAGTTGGTGTTGTAGAAATACTCACCCAAGTGTAGCCATTTTGTCCAAGCTTTTTCTTTTTCTCCCACATAGTTTTGGAGGTACCTTTCCAACAACTTATTCACCCTCTATGTTTGTCCATTAGTTTCATGATGGTAACTTGTACGTGGAGTCAATTGAGTTCCCACCAATCTGAAAATTTATTTTCAAAAAGGACTCATGAATCTACCATGTCTATCACTCACAATGCTCTTGGTGAGCCCATGCAATATAAATATTTCTTTGAAAAAAAGGTAAGCCACTTGTGTAGCACTAAAATAGGATGTAACAGCAAAGAAATGATAAAAATTAGTCAATATATACATTACCACATATATGCAATCGTTCTTAGTCAAATAAGTGAGTGGATAAGTCAACTTGGATAACCCTTTGACAAACGTCCTGTAGTATGTACATATTTGAATGAAGCCTCTTAATTCAGTGATGTTTTTTGGTGATGGCCATCCTAAGATAGCCTTGATATTTTCCATGTGCACCTTCACTCCATATTTCCCAATAATGTGCCCAATATATAATATTTATTTCATCCCAAATTTACATTTAGACATCTTATTATACAAAGACTATTCCTGCAAAGTTTTCAACACAATCTCTAGGTGTTGCAAGTGCTCTTCCCAAGTTTTACTATATAATGAGAATATCATCAAAAAAGACTAAAAAAAACCTTCTAAGTTGCTTGTAAAAGATTCTATTTACACATGCTTTAAATGTAGTTGGAGAATTATTTAACCCAAATGGAATAACAAGAAACTCAAAGTGACCATAATGACATCGAAAAGCAGTCATTTGCACATCTTCCTCCTTTATCTGAATTTGGTGATAACCAGATCTAAGCTCAATTTTGGAAAAGTAATTAGCTCTGAATAGCTCATCCATGAGCTCATAAATCCTAGGATTATGATATCTATTCTTCATGGTATTCTTGTTCAAATCTCTAAAGTCTATACACATCCTCAAAATTTCATTTTTTTTCTTTACCAACACTACTGAAGAATCATAAGGGCTAGAGCTTGGTATAATGAGTCCCAACTCTAAGAGTTCTTGAATGGCCTTATCAATATCATATATGAACTTCTTGGTATGTCTATAAGTTTTTATCTTAATGGGTGAAGTACCCTTCTCAAAAACAATGTTATGCTCAACCCCCCTATCAGGTGGTCTACCATGTGGAAGATCTATGAAAACTTCGTCATATTTATGCAAAAGTGTCTCTATCTCCTTTGGGTGTTTAACATATCTATTTTTTGGCTTATGAGAGGTGATATAAAATTATGTGTCCCATTCTATATCACCATGGCTCAATATAGATCTCATACTATTTCAATTTACTACATGTTTTGGGTAAGCGTGTTTCCCTCTCACAACCCTTAGTACACATGTTGAATCTTAAAATTTCATTTCAAGAATTTGATAATTTAATGAATTATCTCCTATAGAATACAACCATTGCACTCCGAAGACTAAATTTTTATCATCAACATAAACCACATAAACAATACCAACAAAATTATGGTTTTCTATGGCGACTTGCAGCTTTGGAACCCTTATGTTGCATTGCATTGTTTTGTGACCTAAAATGACAACTGTGAAGCAATCAAATGGTTCACTTGGTATATTTATTTAATCCACAATATTTTCATCAATTAAATTATTTGTAGCCCCTCCATCTACAAAAACTAAATCTCTTTGTCCCAATACCACACCCTTGCATCGAATAGTGTGATAGCGAGGCACTACTGAAAGTACTGGCATTCTTGCTTTGTCCAGTGAAAGATGATTTTATTCTTGTTTTTAATCTTCAATTTATGTCTAATATGCCTCCTATTTATCTTAAATGTTACCTTATTCATCCATACCTCCTTCATACTCATCATTATCAGAAAATAGTTCTATGTATTGAGCTTTTCCTTTAGCACATTTATGCGCCGGTGTCCATGGTTGGAAGCATGTGAAGCACAATTTTTTCCTTATTTATTATTCTTTTCGAATGTGTCTCCTTCCCAAAACTTATTATCATATGCAACCTTTTTCCAAGGCTTTCCTTCAAATATTAGGTTAGTCTTGGGAGGAATTCTTGTTCCAAGAAGCATGTTTTAAAGATCTCTAGTCAAGCTCATTGCATCATTTAAGTTAGTAGGATTGTGGGATTTGACCAAACCTTTTAAGGGATCTTCCAAACCTTTAGTGAAAATAAATACTAACCTTACCATAGATACATTATCCATATTAATTGATAATATTTGGAATTCCAACATATACTCAATAGGAGTCCCCACTTGCTTCAATTGGGTTAGTTCTTTGAAAGACAATTCTAGATATTTTTGCTCAAACCTTTCTAATACCCTGTCAACAAATTACCCATATTTTTTAACCTGATCATCACCCAAGTTTTTCAAGGCATGGAACCACCATTCATTGGCATCTCCATCCATGTTAAAAATAGCCATTTTTAAAGCATCTTCTTCCACAATTGGATTCAGCTCAAAATACTCATCCAAAATTTGCACCCAAGTGTTAGAAGAACTTTGAGATGAACCATCAAAATTAGGAAGTGGAACTTTACCTACAGCAAAATTAAATTCTTTTTTTTTGTTTAGAGACTTATTGTCGTCTTTCTTTTTTATTTTGTTTTCCATTGTGAAGTACTGCTCAAATTGTATACTTCTCCTACACTCTTCATCCAATTTATCCCATTCTTTTGTTATTGTATCAATTTCAAATTGAATGTTAGTATTTTATTTGGGAATTACAAATTTAGGTGCACTAGGCCTTGTTGTGGTTTGAAATTCATGGGTTCTATTATGATGTCCTATTCATGAGCAAATGTGCTCACCCATTGTCTTCTTTTCTACTGATTGTGAACTACAACTATCTCCTATCATCCCTTTGCTTCCCATTTGACTGGCCACCAATTCAAATCCTTTTGCTATATTTTGGGTCATGTCCTTGGATATTTATTGAAATAGGTATTTTATAAGTTTGAGATACTCCATTTTCTTTTTAGTGTAGTCTTCTACCTCATGAGCCATAGCTTTATTCAAGGTACATTTTTTTCTTCTAGCTCTTCTTCTAAAAGCCGAGCACCTACCAATTCAGATTCTAAGGGTGGAGGCTTATTGTTTTTGTTGGAATATAATCCGTCAGGATTATATTTTGTAAATAAATAAAGGAAAATGAATAGTTATGTAGGAAGATGAAAAGGCTGGGCGGAAGATGAAATTGAACCAGCATTTGTAAATGTATAAATAAATGTTTTGGCTATGAAAGAAATGAATTCAGGAGTTATTTACCTAACAGTGGTATCAGAGCGCTACCATAACTCCTACCTAATGCGTTTTAGTCTTGCTGCACACCTACCTGCCTATTGCCAGTCTGCTCATTCATCTTCCCTTTCCTTAGTCTGCAGATTGCATGCATTGGTGCATGCGCTGGATGCTCTAACCTCCATTAATTATGTGATTTCCATCTCCCGTAACTCTGCGTTCTTTGTGACTATCAAAAAACTAATCCATTGAACCTTGGTGCAATTAGAGTTGCGTTGAGTGTGTGATACCATCTTACCGTTCTCTACCTTTTATCCTGTTCTCTGCCTTTGTGTGGAGACCATTCCTGGTACACAATCATGTTTTGAATATTGTTTTTGTGATTGTGCTCTATCAAATATTGAGAGATATCTGCAGCAACATGATGAAGTGGATCTGTCTGCTTTGGGAATGGCGATTGCTACAGTTGTTACTGTTGCAGAAATATTAAAGAACAATGGTTTGGCCATTGAGAAAAGGATCTTGACATCCATTGTTGAAATGAAAGATGAAACAAGGGAACGACCCATATAGAAATCCAAGGTTGAAATAATACTCACGAAAGATGATAAGTTTGATGAGCTGATGGCTGTCGCATCGGAGGAGAGGAAATTTGGTGGTGAGGAAGATGTTCACCAGTAAATACTAGTTTTGAAGACATAATGGAATTGACTATCTTAATGTGTATATCGTTAAGATTAGGATGAAGATTCACACCTTCAGAATACAATGTGGAGAGTGACTGCGATCTCCCTTTGAGAACTGCTATGAAAGATTAAGTTTTATGAGAGTGACTGTGATCTTCAAAACTGAGAATGAGTTGAAGATTGGACCCGTGATGGTTTTAGAGCTATTCTGCTCCTACGAACTTGTTGAACACCGGTGAAAATATCATTGGGCAATAGATATTGTATAACTATGAAGATTCACGCCATGCCTAAACTGCATGAATGTGACCGTTGGAAAACCTAAGTTTTCCCTAGTTTTGTGAGTGGAGCTTGAGAGTAACTTTCGCAAATATATGAATCATGAATGATTCAGCTGCTGTATGATCTGTTTTTTGTATGAGATATGATCACTGTGATTGCTTGAAGAAATAACTCATTCTTCTGAAGTGGATGTGATTCTCTGTCTTGTGAATTGTTGCTGCATTTTCTAAGCCTATGGAACCCGCGATCTCAATGAGATGGATTTATGTTGAAGAACCCAAACTTTGATTTGACTCCTGAGAGCTGAGAAGATATATATGTAAAGAATCATGCTCTCATACAGTTGCGTGGAGGTAAAAACGATTCATATTATATGTTGCAATTGATTCATAAGCCCTTTATTTTTGGTTGAAGACTATCTAGAAGCTTCTGCAAGAATTTGTTTATTTTCATTGAGTAAAGAGCCTTGTGACTGCTATATTGGAACCGTGACTGTTGCATGAAAAATTTTCTCCTCCATGAATTGCTGCTATGTACGAGTCTATGAATGATATAGCATGGAATTGCTGCGTTTTCTCCATTCAATTTGTAGTTGTGCTTTGAAAATGAAGTTGTAACCACCACATGAGAAGATTGAGCTATGAGCTATTTCTTCTGAATGTGAAGACCATTGCTGCGACTCAATTGATGTGAAGACCAAGTTGAAGGAAGAAGACTGCTTGAAGAGTGTTAAACTGTAAAAAGTGTTGAGAACCCATTCATCTTGGGTGCTGCTACAACTCTGCTCCAATACATTGTATTAATATATCATTGCATTTTTTCATAAGATGTTTTGAGTTGTTCATGTAATGGAACTCTAAAACATATGATATAGAGCTATTGGATTATTTTGATAAGCTACAAAATTATTTGTATAGGCTCTAGAATCATATTGTAATTTGTAAAGGAGCGGGAATCTAAACCTGCATCCCATATCTTTTTCTAAGCATTCTGTAAGTTACAGTTTCTAGATTAGAGATGCACTCTTTGGCATCTATTATTGGTGCTGCCCTTGCTATCAAAGACCAATCCAATGACCATCCCAAAGGAGAAAGCAACAAGAGAGGCAGAGGAAGAAGAAACTTCAGTAAAAGATCAGATTTGCAGTGCAAGTGTTGTGGAAAGACTGGACACACATCAGATCAATGTTGGGCTTCATGGGACTCCATCAGAGATAGACATAACCAGAAGAAATATGACAATAAAAACCAAGATGCTAGTAAATCTTCAGATTCTGCTCATTGTATTGTTGCACATTGTAATCTTGGTATTAATGAAATGACTTCACTTTCATCTTACAAATATTGTTGGCTACTTGATACTGGTGCAACATCACATATGACTTTTATAAAAGACTGTTTTGAAGAACTTAATGAAATAATAAATGGCATAGTTTACTTTGCAGATAAACCAAGTCTTAAACCAAAGGGAATGGGCACCATTCAGCTAAAGATGCCTGGATTCCTTGATTTCTTCTTGAATAATGTTCTTTATCTTCCATAGTTTCAGAGAAGCATGTTGTCCTTGGTGGAGATTCGACAGCAAGGCCATTCCATCCACATGTTTGATGGAATCATAGAAATAAGAAAGTCCTTTAACAACCAAGTCATCATGACTGGATACGAAGATGGGAAGCTGCTGAAGCTAAAGGGTTCATCTGCAAGAGTTCAGAACTATGCCTACTTCTCTCAGCATGGAGAAGGTAATTTTTCATCAAGTTTATTGTGGCATGCAAGATTAGGTCATTTGAATTATAACAGTCTTCGTTTGTTGAGAAAGAATGGTGTATTTGGTTTTCCCACCATTCCCAAAGATAAGAGAAAATGTGATGCATGTATATTAGGGAGACACAGTAAGCTGCCATTCCATGAATCTAATTTCAGAGCAAGTAGGAAATTAGAATTAGTGCATTCTGATTTATGTGGCCCAATGCCAACTCCTTCTGCTAATGGGAATAAGTATTTTATGACCTTTGTTGATGACTACTCAAGAATGTGCTGGATTTACTGTTTAAAGACAAAATTAGAAGCATTTCAAACATTCAAAGACTTTCATGCATTGATAGAAAAACAAGCACAATCTAAAATTGGTACACTTCATACTGACAATGGGAAAGAATACACTTCAAATGCTATTGAATATGATCTTCGTCAACATGGAATTGCACATCAGACTACAGTTCCATACAATCCTCAACAAAACGGTGTAGCAGAAAGAATGAACAAAACCATAATGAATATGGTTCACTCAATGATGTTTTTTGAGAATGTAAAACTAATGTTTTGGGGTGATGCAGTAAAATGTGCAGCCTATTTGAGAAACAGAAGTCCCTCAAATGCTCTTGATAACAAGACTCCACATGAAATGTGGTTTGGCCATCTCCCTTCAGTCGAGCATCTCATAGTTTTTGGTTCCACCTATTATGCCTTGATTCCAAAGGAGCAAAGAAACAAGCTTGGTGCTCGAAGCAGAAAATGCATTTTCCTGGGGTACGAAGAATACTCCAAGGCATATCGTCTATATGATCAGGTAAACAAGAAGTTTGTTATTTCCAGAGATGTCATTTTTCTTGAAACTAATAAAAATGACCAGTCCATTGAGAGACGGCTTGATCATTTGGAAAAATATCCTCATCCAAAGAAATATTCTGAAAATGAATATGAAATTCCAAACCTTGAAGGGGGAATTCCTATTCTGGATCAACCTTTGGAATTTCCATATGAAGCACCAACTCCCCCACATAAAGAAGTTCCTGCTACTTCACCTGAACAAGAGATTCAACTGGCTAATGTGATTGAGAGAATTGGAAGACTCTCAATCAATGATGAAGCACCACCAGCTGATGAACAAGGACCATCATGGAAGATTCCTAAATGGGCCATAATGACACTTGAAAGTGTCCATCCAGATGAAGTTGGAAATATGAGAACAAGAAGTTCAAAAATACATGAAGATGGAGGAGAAGCAGATAATTCAGGTGATGACATGGATGTATCATTTGGTTGTGAATTTAATTTATCTGCTAACTTTGAACCAACTTCCTTTGAAGAATCTTCTACTCGAGTTGAGTGGAAAGAAGATATGCAGAATGAGTATGATGTACTCATGAAGAATGGAACTTGGAAGCTGGTTGACCCTCCAGTTGGAACCAAACCAATTGGCTGGAAGTGGGTGTACAAGAACAAATACAGATTAGATGGTTCACTTGACAAGCACAAAGTGAGGCTTGTAGAAAAAGGCTATGCACAGAAGGAAGGAATTAACTATGAAGAAACATTCTCTCCTACAGCAAAATGGGCTACCATCCGTACCTTACTCTCCTTAGCTGCTCAGAATGGGTGGAAATTTCATCAGATAGATGTGAAGACTGTTTTCTTGAATGGAGACTTGAAAGAGAATGTCTTCATGTCTCAGCGAGAAGGCTTTGTTGTGAAAGGAAAAGAACAAAAGGTATGCAAGCTTGTCAAATCCTTGTATGGCCTAAAGCAAGCGCCTCGCGCATGGTATGAAAAATTAACCTAGCATCTTTTGAAGTTAAATTTCGAACATTTTAATCTTGATGATGCAACACTATTTATAAAGAAAGTTGGAAGATCTGTTGTGTATCTTGTGGTGTACATAGATGATATTTTGATGACAAGGAACAATGAGAGCTATATAGCATCGATAAAGAAATATTTGAAAAAGATATTTGAAATGACAGATATGGGACATCTCCACTATTACTTAGGAATTGAAGTCACTCAACATCCTAAGTACATATTCCTATCTCAGAAAAAATATGTTGGAGAACTAATAAACAAATTTTGCATGAAAGAATGCAACCTTATATCTACTCCAATGGAACATAAAATGAAGCTCACATCAACTGAAAGAAAAAGAATTTGAGGATGCGACCAAGTATCGACAACTTGTAGGAAGTCTTATCTACCTTACAACAACTAGACTAGATATTTCTTATGTTGTTGGCATACTTTCAAGGTTCATGCATAAACCTTGTGAAGGACATTGGTCAGCTGCAAAAAGAGTTCTAAGATACTTGAAGGGGACTCAAGAAGTTGGACTCAAGTACTCTAAAGTGGATGAGTTCAAACTTATTGGGTACTCAGACTCATATTTTTATGGCGATAAGGAGACAAGAGTATCAACTTCTGGATACACTATGAGTCTTGGATCAGCAGCTATCTCATGGATATCATGCAAACAATTAGTTTCGGCAAATTCAACAACAGAATAAGAATATGTCGCTGCAGCTAAAGCAATGAAATAAATAGTATGGCTCAGAAAGATACTTGAAGATTTGCAAGAAAAACAAGAGAAATCCACTCCATTATTGATCGACAATACTTCTGCAATCAATTTGGCTAAGAATTCAAGATTCCATGATCGAACCAAACACATCAACACAAAGTATCATTTGATTTGACATCATGTAGAGGCCAAGACAGTCCATCTTCGACATTTTTCCAGAAATGATCAAGTTGCAGACATCTTCACCAAAGTGCTTGGACGAGAAAAGTTTGAAAGATTCAGAAACATTCTCGGACTTACTAACACCCCTTCGGATTAAGGGGGGGATTGTTGGAATATGATCCGTTGGGATTATATTTTGTAAATAAATAAAGGAAAATGAATAGTTATGTAGGAAGCTGAAAAGGCTGGGCAGAAGATAAAATTGAACCAGCATTTGTAAATGTATAAATAAATGCTTTAGCTATGAAATAAATGAATTTGGGATTTATTTACCTAACATTTTTGAATCCTTTTTAACACCATCAGGTTCCAATACCATTCTTGGATACCACTTGTAATGTCCCTTTTTAAATTTTTACCAAAATGCCCAATTTTCCATTTTTTTCACAATTTTGGCTCCTGACTAGTTTTAGTGTCTTGGTCTCCAAATCAGCCAAATTGCTCCAAAATATTTAGATAAGGTGTATGAATGATATAATAACTTAATTATTATTTTAATGGATATATTCTGGCCTACCAATCACCTCTGAAAGTCTGCACTAAATTCTGAACAAGATAGATGATTTTACTAGCAATTTTGGGGTCAAATCCCCCCGAGGTAAGTGGTAGAAATGGATTAACAAATGCGAATAAACCCACTAAAATTATTAAATTTAATCATGGGATGTTTATAATACATTATCATATACTCATATGTATAACCAATCAACCTCCCATCACCGTTATCACTTCTTTCAGTCATATATCAAAACTAGTTTTCGTCCCTTGGGGAAATGAGGTGTAGTTTTATCCAATTTCTATGAAATTAGACCCAATGGACACATATTATAATTTAATTAACATTAAACTCTTAATATAATTTAATTACATTCCATTCATTCATAAATCATCAATATTTTATACATCCATTTGAATCCATCAAGATTACAAGAGTTTACAACAAGGTAGTGGAGAAATGGCACTCGTTCTTCATTATTGAGCAATAATACATGATATTTCTTGTCCTTTTGACCTTATACATTTCTAAAATTAAATATAATATAATTTAAATCATAATACAAAGTACTGTAGCAACATAATCTCCCTCAAAGATATGAATAGCTCACCAAGTGCACCTCACTCCATAGAGATGAAATATGGTGAGAAAGCTTGAGATGGAAGGAAGAACAAGATGAACTTCATATATCCATGAGATGCTGTAGCATGAACCTGTAAATTATGAATCCATTGAATATCCTTTAAATACTTTAGTGACCTCTCCAAACACCAACTAGGATGGAAATTTTTCACCCTCGAAATTGGCTAAGGCATGAACTAGTCATTCAGTAGCTCTCTCTCTCTTCACAATAACAATTTTCACAAATGATCAAAAGGGACTTCTCATGGCTGATCCCTGAATTTTATAAACATTACTGGTCTTCTAAGGTTCCAAATCCATCCATAAACCAAATCCAAGTCGAATTGGTGTGGCTTCTCATGCTATTCCATGTGGCCTCTCTCTTCCCTTCCCTCTTCTCCCAAATTCAAGTAAGAGCCTCTTGCCCTTCTCCAAATCCCATGAGCTCCCTATAAGATGCTCTATTAATTCCTGACATGTTATATATTTCATATGTTAGCATTGATATCTGACTTGTGTCATAACTTCCATAGAATCTCCATCATTGGTGTCGTAGATGTCATAAATGTAAGTGGAATCTAGCCAAGTGTCCATGAAACTTCCATTTGGCTCTTTATCTGCCCATGTAAGTTACAATTAATCCCAAATTTTACCTATGAAGTATATAGAAAAATATATTAACCTTATAATCCATCCAAAAACATTAGGATTCCCATAGATTCGAGATTGCAAGAGGGGGATGTCATTTAGTATAGGAACTCTAGCTTGAGTGGACCCCATAGTCTCCATGTGTCTCCATTCTCCATAGCCATTTAATTTTTCACTTTCATTCAATAAATTAACTACATTAAATAAATTTTTATTCCTTCTAATGTCTAAACACAATTTATTAGCTCCCTTATTAACTTCCCAATGTTTCCACCCAACCTAGGGAACTAGTAGGATTGATGGAATTTTCCTACTATGCAATTATTTCAATGGGTACATTACATTCACTACTTCCGTAATGGATTTATTATTTATTTCCACAACACCATTATGTTGGTTATTGTAGGGAGTGGTTATTTCCCTCTTAATTCCATCTTCTTTGCAGAATGCTTCAAATTCATTTGAAGTATTTTCTCCACCATTATCTGATCTCAGTGTCTTGATTCTTCTTTCTGAATGGTTCTCTTTAGAGGCTTTCAATTCCTTGAATTTCCCGAACAATTCACTCTTGGTATTCAAGAAGTATATCCATGCATTTATTTAATAGTCATCAATAAATGTGACATAATATTCATATCCACTTAAACATGTGGAGGGAGTAGGACCACGTACATCGGATTGAATTAATTCCAACATATCTTTACTCTTTGTTTCACTTTTTGCAAAGGGATTCTTGATATTATTTCCTCTTTCACATCTTTTGAAAGTTCCTTCATGATCAATATTCAGATATGGTAAACCTGTTACCACCTTGATCACATAGGGTAGTGCTTTGTAGTTGATGTGAGAAATCCTTCTATGCCATAGTTCACTTGATCTAGTGTTCTCATGGACAAGGGTTGTCTTTGGAAGTCCCTTGAGTTTGTATAGTTGTCTTTCTTCTTCACCAATGAAAAAAACATCTTCAAGTGTCTTTCCTTTGTTCCACATGAGTACTTGTCCATATATAAAATCAATTCTATATCCTTTCTTATCTATTGATGAGATGGAAAGTAGGTTCTTTTTCAAACATGGTACATATAGTACTTCCTTCATCTTCATGGAGGTTCAAGAGTCAAGCTTGTAGCTTGATTCAACAATAAATTTGATGGGATATTGATAGTCATCTCCTAAAGATACTTTTTGAGGATATTTATTTTCTTCCAGTCTTTATAGAGTTTGTTTCTTCTAAGTCATGTTCTTTGAAGCACCACTATCAATAAGCCATGTATCTTCTCAAGGTGTTACAAACCTAGAGAGTGCAGAGAATAATACATATTATTCTAGATTTTATTCTTTTTCTAGTTTATTTCTTGGTATTTCTTCTTCTACATCATCCTCATTCAACTAGATGAGCATGGTGTATTTTGTTTCTCTTTTTTGATGGAAACTCTCTGGCAAGGTGTCCTATCTTATGACAGTTAAAGCATTGATATTTTTAGTAGTCTGTCTTCTGATTGTTTTCTCTTTTCCTTTAAAACTTCCTTGTAGGTCTGTGATCCTTTTGACTATCCTTATTGAAGTTTGATTGTTTTTCAGTATGGGTGGATAGAGCTTGGCCATCTTGTATAAGTAGATATTCTCTGTTAGCTACTCTAGCTTCTTCTTGGATTCAATCTTCCCACACAATTTCAAACTTCATACATTTTTTTCTGGAACATAGAATCTGTATGAATGCATCCCAAGGTCTAGTGAGACCATTTAGAGAAGTCATAACTCATCCATCTTCATCAAGGGTGTCTCCAATGGAACTTAGTTGTTTCCTGAACTGGGAGACCCTTTTGAAGCAATCTTTAATGGATTATCCTTTACTCATCTTGGTACCCTTCAGTTGAGATCTCAAACTCATCTTCTTGCTGATTTTATTTCCATAATACATTCTGGAAATTGCATCATACATTTTCTTTGGTGTCTTATTAGATGAAACTTGAGAGATCAAGTGATCTTGATAGAATAAACAATGATCCTCGTTGCCTTGATTAGGCCTTTCTGATGCTTCTCCTTAGCTTCATCTTCATTTGGTTCTTCAACATCATCTTTGTACTTATTAAGATCATTCTCTCTATGAATGATACTAATTATATACTTCCATGTTGGGAAGTTTTCTATGTCTTCCATCTTGTCCTCAAGATTAGTGTTCCGGGCCATCTTATCTAGGAGGTCACTAAAAATTGGAATTTCTCAGAATGAAAAGTTTACCTTACCAGGAGATGTGCTTGAATCAATCAAGTTAGTTGGTCCACTTTCTGGAGATCCAAAAACTTCACCATTTAAAAATTCCTTGCAAGGTTGCAATTTCTATAGATTTCTGGTTCTAGTTGGAATACGCAGTTTTCTTGTTTAGGGACAAACAAGGGTTTGGATTTCCCTAAGATACACACACTCAAAAAATTTGATATAGGGCTCAATAGATGCACTCAAAGGAGGTGCAAATTTCCATGCAAGTAGATCGAGTCAAAACTCCAAACTTTGCAGAAACCATAATTTCTTTTGAAGGGAGAGGAGAGAGAGTTTCACCTTGTGAAAGTTGTTTTATTCAGTCTAGCTATGATACCATGTTAATATTTCATGTTCTTATCTAGAGAGCACTAGTGTTTAATAAAAATTAACAATAGTAGAATATGTAGAATCAATGAAAGAAACACAATCACTGTCACGTCCCCATGCCTCCGACTGGCGAAGAGGACGCGACCAACACATCAAACATGACCGGGAAAACGGCCCCATGAACATAAACATAAATAAAATGCTGAAATTGGGAGCTTAAATAGGCACCATAACAAGAATGCCAAACACACAAGAATGCATAGATGCATAATCCTTTAATTATACAGTGGAAACAAACATACATTCCAGCATTAATCATGTTCATTATAATTCATTTGTCATCAACATAATTTGCAAAGATGAAGTAACCAGCAGCACTTATCTTTGAATGAAGAACTTGCCCACAACCAGCTATGTTGCTGCAACGTTCCACCCAACCATAGGCCAGTTTGCTTATCAATCTCTCAGCAACGCTGCCACCCCCGAGCTGGGCATGATTCCTCAAGGACTAAGGGGGCAATGCAGGCTTACACATAGCCAAGGGGACACAAAATAGCAGGAAAGCACCATTGGGTTTATCAGGCTGTCCCCAAATCAACCAAGCCAACGCAGCCCAAAGGCCAACCACTACATACCTGTAGCAACAATCCCTTCACAACTCTTGTGAAGAAGGCAACAACCGGTGACAGTCCCAAATAGTAGATGAGCACAGCTAAAGCCCACAACGAAACACGGATTTGTTCTTGGCCCTATCGTGGCCAAAACAACTCAGCAACAACACCCCAAACCAGGGGAACAACAACAACCCAATCAACCAACAAATAATGGCAACAATTCATAGACCACAGCAGAAAGACGGCTCAACAAAAATACCCCATGGCCCAAAACGCAGTTGAACACCACAGCTAACATGAAAACACGTGGGGAAGACAACAGCCCCAAAACAAAACAGTGAGCATGACTCTCTCATGGGAAAATCGACCTCAACGGTCTGTGCATGAGGGAAAAGCTTGCACCCAACAGCGAAATACACGGGAAAAACATACCCGATTTCTGCATGAGGATTCCAACCTGCGCATGAGGGGAAAATAGCCTCTCTCTCTCTCTCTCTCTGCGTGTGAATCAATAGGCCATAGGGAGGACGAACAGACCTCTGAGTGAGGAGCAATAGACCAGCCGTGAGAGTAAGCAACAGGACGTGAAAACCACTGACCCTGGGGAGAATGGAGTCGTTGGGAAGATGGAGGAATTGCTTGCCTCTTTACCCACATTTTCTCTAGCAATAAATGCCCTCAGCCACTCAGCCATAACTCCCCAACCACCAGCTGAAGCATTAAAGAGGTTGACAAGGTTGGATGAGACAAAAGGTGACAACAACAAAGGTGGTGAAACATGGGTTTTTCCCATAACCAAGGTTTGACATTCCCCACCCCTTATCCTTTGGAACCATGCCCTTTTCATTCTAACATTGCACTGCCATAGCTGGTTGTGGTTTTAGTTTTATTTGATGTGCGTATTTACATGATGCTGAATTATAATGTGCCTTACAGCACGATAAACCATCAGCAACTATCCCTATTGCCGAAGCATACCAAAACCAAATCAATGGTGGGGCTTTTGCCTTGAGATCCTCACCACGATTAATTACAATATATACATCATGCAAACGGGGTCAAAACCGGGGACATTACAATCACAAAATAGACACAATATTTATCTTGAAAACCCCTCAAAGGGAAGAAAGTCCAGCAAAAATTCCTCTATATAGATGTATAAGGTAAAAACCCAAAATATGTATTCTCCTTCTTACTGGTATGTCTCTCTCTCTCTCCTATGCACTACACAAGTGTGTGTTTGTGTGTTAAATGAGGAAAACTACTTGTCTATTTATACACTTTAAGTCACTTGACTCTTACCCTAACAATTCATCCCCACTAAACTGACTGTGCAGACTTCATATAGCAAGACTTGAAACAATATTATAGTATATTCATTAGGGTACTATTGACCCAAATTACAATGGAGGATTTACCTCATGACTATATATGACCAAGTACAATAATAACATCCCAACGGAGGAATATAACATCTACCTAGGGTACATCAGTAAAATACATTTAGGATGCCCTTTGAAGTTACAATATTTCAACAGGTTAGTGGGATACTTTATCACTAGCTACTTATTTGTTTTATCATGGGAACCCTTGTCCCTTTCTAGTCTGATATCAAGGTATGTATTTTCACCTCCAACATTCCTTCTCAAACTATATTTTGTACCAAGCCTCCTAGCGATTATCAACTAACCTCAATATCTAGCGTTCACACCATGTTGAGAACTATGTATGATAGGAATCAAACCCCAACCATTGACCAATGAGTATCTCTACCACACAAATACATGCCCCTTTCATGATAGGAATTCTTACATGTTCAGTATTACCCTTGATTTGGTATATTTTGGGGGAGTAGAGATATGAATGCGGATTTGAATGCCCCCATTATCATGCCTAATAATCTAGATTATTTTTCTACTTGATTTAAAAACTCGTATATAATGTCATAGAATGATATGAATAATTCTATAGACTAGCCATCATGGCTTGGGATTTATCCCTTTGGAAATAATATAATATTGGCTTTAGCTCCTATTTTTACATATTTTCCATGATATCTTCATTTTATTCTTCATTTATGAACTTTGGGAAGGAGGAGTTCATGTTGATAATTTATGTTATATTACCCCTATGGGCATATTTAAAATATTTTGGAAATGTTCAACCCATAATTTTTTCCAAGTCTTGAAATTTCCTCAATCTAATTTTGTCCTCCTTTGTCATTTCCAAAATGGTGTTAACATTATTCCCATGCTTTACATATGTATGAAATATTTTTTCATATGTATGTCCTTCAACCATGTATATTTCCCTACTTGTCATACACAATTTGTTTTCTTCTAATTCCAAAAGGTGTTCAGTTTTTTCCTCTAAACATGAAGATTATTGTTGTCCATCTTAGTGAATGTGTCAATAGGATTTTGGTCAAACAATAATGATATTTCTACTTCTGCAACCACTAGACATTGCTAAAGGTTTTTGTACTTAAGACTACCCTAATTTATTGTTTTTGATTTATCTCTTTTGAATTTATCATTGAATTGAAGCAAGGTAGAGACTCAAAAGTACACATTACGAGGTATACATCCTTCCTTGTCCAATCAATAAAGTATTATTGTAACCACTTCAGACTGAATTTGAATGAATCATTATGACTATTTCCATCCTTTTGTAGTGGTAAAATAGTTAGGAGGTGGTTAAAATAACACCCAATACTAACCAAAGTTTTGACTTTATTTGTTTGAATTAAAATATTTTTAGATATAAGAAATGTATCCATCTCTTGGGTAGAACACCTTCCCTGTATATTAAGTTCCACCTTGTGATGTTAATTTCAACTGGTTCTAAATCACAAAGGCATTTCAATTCCATAGTATGAATAACAAAGTTATAAAAGAGGTCATTTCAGTCAGTTGATCCTGAGATCTCTCACCTTTTAGTGATGAAGTTCAAGCCCCTCAATATTTACATTCTCTTAATTTAAAATACATTGGTTGAAGAAACCTTCCTAGAAGGATTGTGTATTATCATGAGGGGCACCCTACTTCCAATGAATGTAATAATACTAGAACAAATGTATCAAGTATAGAGGATGTGGTCAGATCAAAGGAATGGTTCCAACCCAAGACGAAACCCCTCAATGCACAATTTGGTAAAATGACTATATAGTTGGAAATCATAATAGAATATAATAATATCTATGTGAATATTCTTAGAGATTTGATCATCATAGACTATAACATTGAATATTATGTATTTTCAATTGTTCTTCCTATAATTGTGTGAAAATATTATTCATAACGAGATCTAGGAGCTAAGGAATCTTCACAATTCAAGATATTCACAAACTATGAAGAAAAATAGTAAAAGTGAGCAAATTAACACACATAGATGATGCAAATAAATGAAGTTTCTATTAGTGTAAAAATTGTAAATATGTGTGGTACATATTTATAATACAATGGGAGAAAATCATTATCCTTAAGAGGCAAATTGGTGGAATATTTATTTTATGACTTTCATTGATGATTACAGCCAAAAAAATTGGGTGTATTTCTTAAAACATAAATCTCAAGTGTTCGATGTGTTTAAAATTTTTAAAGCGATGGCCGAAAAGGAGAGTGACAGATTTATTAAAGTATTGAGATCAAATAGAGGAGGTGAGTATATGTAAATGGATTTATGGAATTAAAAGACAATTTACTGCTCACTACACTGAATGGAAAAATGCAGTAGCAGAAAGGAAGAATTGGACCGTTATGAACATGGCTCAAAGTATGATGAAGGACAAGCAGCTTCTAAATGAATATTGGGAGATGTTGTTACTTGTTCAGTATCATCCCCCACGAAGAGCGTCAAAGATCGAGTTCCCTAGCAAGCATGGAGTGGTAAGTGTAGCAACATATCTCATTTAAGAATTTTGGTTGTGTAGCTTATACACATGTACCTGAAGAGATAAGGAGAAGTTAGATGAAAGAAGTCAGAAATGTAGTTTTTTTGGATATAGTGTCAGAAATGTATTTTTGTGGATATAGTGAAGAATCTAAAGCATAAAGAATCTATAATCCAACCACCAAGAATTATGTTATCAGTGGATATGTGGTGTTTAAAGAAGAAGAAGGATGGGATGGGAGAATTGATAAATTCATTGTAAAGAACATTGTTGCACCTCACCTAGAAGATGAAGAAGAGAAACAAGGAATACATAGACGACATATAACTCCACATACACAAGCAGCAAGAACACCTGTTAAAACACCCAAAACTCATGAACGTGGCAAACCATCAAATATTGGTGGCCAACAAGGAACATGATCAAAGGTAAGTAATGCATCAAATACTACATTAGCATCATCAAGAAACATATTTATAGGTCAAAAGACTAGAATTTTAAGAGAACTGTATGATCAAAATGAATAAGTATATCAAGTTTTAAATTTTCAATTTATAGCACGTGATCTGTAGATTTTCATGAGGTAGTTAAAATGGATGTTTGGAAAAAAGCAATGGATAAAGAAATTGATGCCATAGAAAGAAATAGTAGTTCGGATATTGTAGATTTATCTGATGGTAAAAATTGTATTGGTGTCAAATGTATTTATAAGACTAAGTTAAATGATGATGTTGATGTTGAAAAATATAAAGCAATACATGTAGCTTATAGGTTTAGTCAACAAACCGGTATTGATTATAATGAGACCTTTGCATTGATGGCTATAGTTGATATGGTAAGGATGGTATTATCTATTGTTGCTCATAATAAGTGGTATGTACATCAAATGAATGTAATGTCTGCATTATTAAATGGATGTTTAGAAGAATAATTTTATGTGAGACAACCTCCTGGTTGTGAAATTGATGGACAAGAAGACAATTTCTCCAGATTAAATAAAGCATTGTATGAATTTAAGCAGGCACCGAGAGTATGGTACAACATGATTGATGAATACTTGAATAGTGAAGGATTCAACAGAAGTCCAAGTGAGACAAAGTTGTATACAAAGGTAAACCAAGAAGGTAAAATATTGATTGTTTTCTTATATGTGGATGATTTGATCTTTACTGAAGATCTTTCTGTAAGTGAATTCAAGAAATCCATGAATATGGAATTTGACATGATTGATTTAGGAATGATGAAATATTTCCTTGGTATTGAAGTAACACAATTTGAATATGGTATTTTTATAAGTCAGACTAAGTAAGCAATGATGTATTGAAAATATTTAGAATGACGAATTGTAAGCTAGTTGTAACTCCAAATGAAAATGGCACAAAACTGATTTAGGAGGATGATGGGTCAAAAGTTGATCCAACACTGTATAAGAGACTAGAAGGAAGTCTCATGTACTTAAATACAACAAGACCTTAAATAATGTTTACAGTAAGTTTGATTTCAAGATTTATGGAATCCATGTTGTTTAGGATTAAACACCCTTGTATCCTAGGTTTTAGGGGTTACCAACTTACTACTAACCTTGCAAACAATCATCTTTAATAGACTACAGAAAGGAAATAGGAAGAAATTCTTGACTCGCCTGATTACCACGGCTGATCCAAGATTGATCTTCTTCTGCTCTACTTCTCTCCAAAGCTTCCAGGGATGCACCTCCTGCACCTGCAAAGAGAAAATTCTCCAAGTACAATCTTATACATGTACATATGAGAGGTTAGATAAACAATATATCTAGTGCATAATCGAATATATTCATCAACCATAATACATGAAAGAGACTCAACACAATATTGGAAGACGAATTCTCTTTATTAACAATCAGTGAATGAGATAAGAGTACAACCCAACTTCTGAGACAAGGACTCCTCTGCAACCAAAGGACTCTGAGTTCTACTGCTCCAAGACTTCTTAAGATATAGCACCAACATAACTTTCTCTCCAAACTTGATTGATTAATGCCCTCCCCAAGGCCTCTATTTATACTTTGGGAAATAGAGTGGTTTCGAAGGTTGAGGAGGTTGAAACAGTTAGGATAGTTAATGATTAGGACCCAACTAATCTCCATTAATCATGATTTATATTTTTTAATGTCGAATCAAGATGTACATGACTATTAATATAGGAAACCCATGTATGACACGTGAGTTTCTTAAAGGAAACCTGCATATGCTGATGTACACAGGTTGAAATGGAGATAGTTGTGTACAATATGTGAGTTGTCAATGGGAATAGTCATGCACGTATGCAAGTTGCGACGAATATAGTCACATACACCATTCAACACTTAGAAAAATGATATGGAAAGTTGGTTCAAGGGTAAATGCATCTCATGTCATGCCGATCTATAGTGTTTTGGAAAACTTCAATCCTAATATGTCCTTTTGTGTACCAACATAAGGAATGTTGGCACTTGGATGGAGAAGTGCCATTTGGGTTGATAACAAAGGCTCCCTAATGTGTGAGGTCAAAGGGAAATGATGGCCGAAATACATTACAATCATTATCTTGGAGAACTCAGAAGTCCAATGGACCAGAGATAGTACCAGAAACAAATACATAATAATGTAATATACAAAGTCATATCTAAGGATGCTATTTTCAATATATTGGAACATTGGCTCCTTTACAATATTTGAGTACATCATATAGTACAGGTATAAGACCACATATATTATAAAGGTGGATCAAAGCCACAATATACAATGATGACGAGTCTTCAAAGATCTAGAAGCTGTGTAAGTGACCACAACATAATCTTGCGCAACTTAGTCCATAGATATGAAAATAAGGTCTTTGTCAAAAATCCCAAAGAACCAGTACAATCCAAACCATGTAAATAGATGTTATTGAAGTTGAACATGGATAGGATTCAACAGATTGTCAACCAATAGGTGACAATCGATAACGGAAGCAAAGGAATTCATAAAAAAATGAAAGTGAATCCTAAGGTACAATCGTCAAAACTCTAGGTCTTCATCATCGAGAAGTGCTAATGTGGAGTCATACTGTGATAAGGAAGGCAATAGATCCTTCAACGGATCACAAGAGTGACTAGGAACTGGTTAAAGGAAAGGATACAAAAGTAATAAAGTATAAGACAATGATGGAATCGGGATATAGATCAAATATAGGGTTAAGTCCTTGAACAATGAGCATGACATAGAGATTATGCAAGGAAGGTTTTAAATTTAAATATAGTACAACTATAATTATCTGCCATGTAGGAGACATGATCAGATTCCCTAGGTAGAACTGACAAGAGGAGGAGTAAGAAACTTGAAGTAATAGCTGAACTGAAAGTGAACATTGAGACATGAGTATCGAAAAAGACAGAGAGTGCTATGTTCAAGGAAGACATCCTGTCACTCACTGAGAACCAAAAGAAAACTTCTTCCTTATCTTCCCTATTAAATTTTAACAAGTCCAGGAAATTCAACTCAAGTCTCTCTTCATTTTTGACAAGCTTGAAAAGAAGAGGGAATAATGCTTGATAATGTCACTGATTCATGGATTTTATGAGCCCAAACTAGTACATGCTCACTTGGTGTTTTCATGTTTAGAGAATCTGAAAACTCCAAAGAAGACTCCAGGGGGGTCCTTTTTCAAATTTTGTAGAAGAACTCCAAAGAGAGTGATCCCCCACAGAAGAACCCTCTTAAATTTTGTAGAAGAAAAGGTGAAGCTTTTTCATACTTAGTCAGGGAGGTCTGAAAAAGGTTAAATTACCACCTACCCAATGTTCCTTCAGGAGCAGCATATAGCTTGAGTTTTACGAGTGTGAAGGAAAGCAAGATCACTCGGAAAGATCCATTTGAGTACAAGAAATGGGGCTTACAACAATAAACTTGATGCTTTGTTCTTGGTGTTTAACGAGCATGACAAAAACATAAAGTACACTCGGAATCTTTTTCATTTTTAGGTATAGAGCATGAAAAAGAGAAAATTGAGCTCATACTAGGTGTTCCTTTTCCATAAATTTAGTCCCTCGGGTCTGGAAAAGTGATAAACCTGTACCTAAGACTACTCTTATCAATTCTGTAGAAAAGAAAGTGATCCTTTCTTGTATTATTCCACATGGTCCGAGAAAGAGATAACCTACCACCAATTTGGATTCCCATTCACATATTCTTAACGAGCTTGAACAGATAATTTTACTCAGTAGTCAAGTCTGTTTTGAGGAGTTAGACATGGGCCTAAAGAAACTCCATAAGGGTGGGGATTCTTATAAAGGGATAGCTTGTAAAAAGAGACCAAAATGAGGCTCAATTTGGTGTGAAAAATAGCTAAAAGGACTCCCATAAACCTATGACAGTTGCATCATGAGCATCGAAAGAGAATAAGTAGGTTATAAATGAGGATACTCATGGGAGGGAAGTCGTATCTATGGAAGAACAATGGTAAAATCAAGGAACGAATGGTTAAAGATACCATATTCCATGGTCGAAGTGTTAATGCTAGGATTAAGATGGATTAGGTATGAATGAAAAATGCATGTGAAATTACCAAAAAACCATCCTATATGAGCGAAAAAAAAAACTTGAAACGACCATAAACCTGTCACATAGAACAAAAGATATGGAATTAGTTTAAAAATATGAACTATAGGTAAAAAACCCACTTTGAAAATAATTTATCTATAAATAGTTCAAAATATGAATAAAAAAACTCACCATTTGATTTTTAACCAAAAAAAACAAGTTTTACCTATACCTTTGATTACTCGGTGTGGACGATTCGGTGGACAATTATCGAAACTGCGAGTGCCACGTAAAACTACACTCCATGCTCTTTCATTTGATCCAAGCAATTTACAATTTTGGGCCCAAATTTTTTGTTTTCAAGTGCCCTCAAAGCATGAATGCTATGTACCCAAGTATGGTATGTTAAAATTCACGTACATGTGTTCTGTATGTAGGTTGCTTGAAGGATAGTCTCGTAAAGTACTTTACTTTCCCAAAGGACAGTCATGTACACTCCGTGAGGTGAAAAAATAATATATAAGGTCAAAATTTCAAATTTTTATATGAATCTAATGGTTTGAAATTGCTTGGTTATTATATTGAAAGACGGTGCTTGAGTGGAGGGAGAGGGAACATGAATACATGGGCCAAGAAGCTCTACAAGATGCCCCCACGGTGAATCTTTATGTCAAAGTGGGTTATTGAAATTTTTGTGTGCCTCACCTATGCGGTCAAATGTCCACCTCTTAGAGTTTTTGATAAAATATTGGGATCATGATCTTGGCATGTTTGACCTTCAAGGTGAGTTTCTAGAGGTTATCTCGGAAAATGTCTATTTCATTTCCGGTTTATCATGACGGGGAGCTATGGCGAACTTTGAAGGTACCGGCAGAGGCGACAACCTTGTAAGTGTACAAAACTATATAGAAATATACTGTGAGCCAGGAACTCAAAATATGGGTAGCTTCATTCTTATTGTTCACATTCGCAACTTTCCTTTATAGGTATTGGAGAGCACTATAGTGAGGGTTGCAAGGTCATCATCACTTCACCTTGCAACTCAAAACCAAACACTAGTACAAAATGAGGAATTAGCTACTATGTGACTAAAAATTATAGTCACCATAGGTTTTCCAAGTGATTTACTACTAAATATGAGCAATTCTGATTGACCCAACTATAACTGACTAAAATTCACCCCTAATTTAGTCACCAGTTAACAAATATGACTAGATAATAAGTGGCGGAGTTAAAAATGACTAAAATAAACGACTAATTTAGTCACGGAATAAAAAATTACTAGGTAGAAGAATATGAATTAGTCATTTATGTTAGTCATTTTTAATTGTGTCATGGAAAATTGCAAATTTGGCAATGAAGTGTAATTTTTGTAACTTATCTACCTTCTATTAGTAATATTAATTCCATGCACCTCAATATTTAGAGATCCAACAAAGCAATTGCATGAATTTTCTCTTGACCATCTTTATCTGTGCTGCACCATTGAAGCAAACCCGGTTAAGCACTTTCCAAAGGAAAATTATGTTCTTATGTCAATTAAAAATTAGGTACTAGATACAGCAGTACCATATCATTACCTATATAGAAGCATCATAGCCCTGCATCCCCTTGAGAAACGGCCATTTGAATGCACCTCCTCCACGTAGAATTACCAAATGCATCCAATGCATGGCCAAAAAAACACATCAACTTCATATTTCTAGGATGAAGGTATTGTTCGACCCCTGCTCCCTTGTTTTTGCACTTGATACCCTATTTTTGCAGACAATAAGCTGGTTCAGGATCTCGCAGTGACCAGTCGAAGCACTTCAAAGGTATGGTTCGTGTCACTCTGATTGTGTTCATCACTCCAATCAATAACCAGTTTTTATGGTTTTTTACAAGTCTCAATCCTACTGAAGTTAATACTTCCACTTTGCATTTGCAATTATCACCATCTCTAGTTTATGCGCTCAGAACCATATGCATTTTGAGCTTTCAACCTGGGAAAAGCATGAGCACCCTCTTGCAATGCCACTATTTGCAAAGGTCACTGGTTTTTGCACATCGACATCCCTCACATGCTCCAAAGGAAAACTAAAGTAGAAATTAGAAGAAGTGATTAAACTTTGCAAGGAGGTTTACTTGTTTCTTAGATTGTGGCAAGTTTTCTGTAATGGAATAGAGATTGTGCCCCAAAATTTTAAAAGATTCAAATCATCCTAGTGTTGGAATCTGATACCATATATGGATTCTTTGATGGGGCCGAGCAAGATGGAAATTGTGGTACTGGCATGATCCTCCGTATATATGACTCTCATACTTCCAAGCTAAGGATGGGTGTTGGGAGTGGTACTAATACTTTTTCTGAACTTTTAGCCTTATGGGGATTTTATGGTTCACAAAAAAAAAAAATTCTCTAGCTTTCTATTTTTGGTGAATCAAAGGTCATAATTGATTGGGCGAGAGGTATCACCAATTTGCAGTCACTGAGTTATGATTGTTGGTTGAAAAGGATTGGGATCCTAAAGAATTGTTTTCTTTCTTTATCCTTCAGGCACCTATACAGGGAGTTCAATTTTGACGTAGACAACCTATCAAATATTGCAATAGGAGAGTACCCAAGTATTCTTCACTTATGTAAGTACTCAAACAGAATCATGATTATTGAAGTTCACTTTACTTGCTTCTAGTTTCTCCATTTTGGTTTTGCCTTGGACTGTTTTAGGTTGTATCTACATGACAAATCTCTAGAGCTCTACTATTTTTTGTGTCACAGTTATTTTTTCTTTTCCGCATTTTTGCTTTCTACAAGTTGATGAGTAGAATCCATCTTGTTTATTTTTCGATATTGTAATGTTTTGCCCAGGGCTTCAATATTGTCTTCTATCCTACTTTGAAGGGGATTTTACATGAACAACTATGATGTAATTTTGATTCTTATGAATAACAAATTACATATTTTTTTACAATGAAAAAAAACCATTAATATAGAAATATTCCACCATGTTTCTTTCTATATTTACAAAAACAATTTAAAAAGCTATATTTTAACAAAATATATAATCTAAATTTCAAAAAATTATAACAAAACATATCACTTATATTTCAATAAATAGAGATTCCATAATTTTTTCATTTACACCTTGGAAAAAACACAATCTAAAACAACCTATTTTGACAAATATATAATATATATTTTTATGTATAAAGTTGTTTCCATTTTTCTTGTTTAACTCGTAATTTACGTTTTTTCCTTTTTAACGTTCAGATTGAATTGCTTTATGTTTTTTCCTTTTAAAACTTTTGTACACTTTGGATTGAATAGGGAATGGAGAGAACCAACAATGGCAGGCGGGAAATCACAATCAAAATCTTTTCATTTCAGCATTTATGGCATTTTCGCTTCTGCAATTTTCTCTCCTCTTTCCATGGACATGGAATTTCCGCTTGCTGGTCTATCTTCTCATTTTGTGCTTTCAATATGGATCGTATCTTCTTGTTTGGTGTGTTGTGTCTTTCTTGAATTTGGATGTCGGTGTTTCAGTCTTGAGAGTAGGCATCTCTGCCCGTGACTATTTGTGATAGAGAATGGTGATCGCCTCGAGGGAAAATGGATTAGGGGGTTGGATATGATTCCTTCTATGATATTTATTTATTATTGTATGTCCGTTTTCTCCCCATTTGTCTTTATTTTCATTTTTGATGCTATGTCTAGAGGGAACAAGCAAAATGAACACACATTGTATGTAGAGACCCTAAGTGTTATCAATTTCTTTTGCACACTTTGGGATTGATTTTGTATTATTATGTGATGTACTTATTATGCTTTATAGATAATATATGTCAAACATTTTACGTTTAATGGAAGTGTGACCCAATTTTTGTTGAACTAGTGGAGTTATTTTTAATAGATAGGACTCATAATTTTAGTTAGGTTGATATTAGCTTATATACAAGGAATATATATATATATATAGCCATAAACCATGGAATAATAACATGCACATAATGCGTATTTTTCTTATTTTGTAGCCTCAAATAAAGCCCATTTATGGAAATATGGGTGATATATTGAAGATTTTTTGTTGGGTTTAGATGGACATGAAGCTAAAAAATGAAACACTTTTACTGACAAGTTGAAATTGAGTTTCATTTATTAAAAGGAGGAAGATAAATTGGTCTAGTCATGGAAACATACTAGAGATTATACTACAAGCCTTCAATGCAAGGCCATGTTCTTGAATGAGGATTAAGAAGTAGAGTAAGTGGTGTATTCCTTTGTGGAAAACCACTACTCCTCTAAAAACAAAATTGTTGCAGTGGATATAACTATACAACAGGTGTTGACTGTTAGGGTACACAGGGTACTCCCAAAGGACCGAACACCAAGAACAACCACTTCACTCAAACAGATCACAGATCAATACACCAATGTTTGTCACGTGGTTAAAACCCTCGAGAGGGAAACAGCCCACGGCCCCGGCCAAATAGCTACTTGGAGCAATTTATTATGCAAAAGAAAGAAAGTTACATGAGCTTCTCATAATCGATCAACTAGCCAAGGACCCTCTATGCTCTTTAAATAGAGATCATAGACCAATCGGGTGTTAAGCCACGGATCAATGGTAGGTATGATCTAAGATAAGTTGAACTGTTGGATCACTCTATGTCTAGAACATATCATGACCGTCAGATTAGAATATTTACAAATGCATACTAATGCATACTAAAGAAACACACTTTTACCTAACAGATATATTACACAAGTTGATCTTAACTAACTCCTAAGTGTCTAAATATCCTAACATCCCCCCTTAAGAACAACTTGTGATAGGATTGAAGGATTTACAAAATTGACACTATTAGGAGACGGAAGGAGGCATTAGAGCCTATCCCCCCTTAAGGACACATTCCTGAACTCCTAGCATAGACCGAAGTTTAGAAAAATTTACTTCTGTAAGAGACTTGGTGAAGATGTCTGCAACTTGATCATCTGTAGGGCAATAGAGTACTTCAATAACACGATCATGAACAAGATTTCTGATGAAGTGCATGTGTAGCTCAATGTGTTTGCTGCGCTGATATAGAACTGGATATTTGGCAAGCTTGATGGCACTTTGATTGTCGCACCAAAGTGGAGTAGGCTGCTACTACTCGAATCCAAAATCTGAAAGGATCTGTCGAAGCCATAAAGCTTCCTGACTGGCATTAACTACGGCTCGATATTCTGCTTCTACTGAAGAAAGAGAAAGAGCTTGTTGTTTCTTACAAGCCCAAGTGACAGGTCCAGATCCCAGACTGAAAACATAACCTGCAGTAGACTTTCGATCATCAGGATCGCCGGCCCAATCTGAATCAGTGAAACCAACCAACAAATGTTTCCCCCCTGTTCTGTAATGAATCCCAAACTGAATTGTACCTCGAATATATCGAAGTATTCTTTTTGCTACTTTCTAGTGACTTTCATGAGGAGTTTGCATGTAACGGGAAACATGACCAACGACAAAGGAAAGGTCAGGATGGGAATGAGTCAAGTATAAAAGACTACCAACAAGCTAACGATCC